>PVKA01011587.1:0-60453 GCA_004027165.1 Ctenomys sociabilis | reverse complement strand
ATGCTTCGGTGACCTGAATGTTGGATTGTTTCCTCATATTTGGGAGGTTTTCTGCTATTATTTCTTCCCATATTCTTTTTATGTCATTTGTATTGACTCCTTCATTCTCCTTGATACCAATTATTCTCACATTGTTCATTCTGGCGTCATCCTGCAGGTGATGGATTATTTTTTCCTGCATTCTTGTTGTTTTTACGAGCTCCTTTCTCACTTTTTCACTAGCTGCTCCGGCATCTTCAAGATCTGAAACTCTGTCTTCGCTTATTATTTCCAACGTATTTATTACAGGGTCTACAGGGTCTAACTACACAGATTGGACTCATAGTGATCCTCCTGTTTTCAGCCTCCCAAGCACTGGGATTATAGCCATGCACCATCATGCCCAGTCTCAGTTGCTGGCTCAGTGCTCCCTGGGAGTGAATAAGGATTATTTGTGATTGGATCAGAATCATAAATTAAGCATGACAGCCGGGCGTGGTGGCGCATGCCGGTAATCCCAGCACTCAGGAGGCTGAGGCAGGAGGATTGTTGTGAGTTCGAGACCAGCCTGAGCTACAAAGTGAGCTTAAGGCCAGCCTGAAGTGCATAGTGAGACCCTGTCTCAAAAAGACAAAAAAAATAAAAAATAAAAAATAAAAAAATTAAGCATGACAAGCTCTAGGCTCTCTTCCCTCCTGCAACTCACAATAGGAAAAAAAGCGAGTAATCCAATTAACTCAATAGCAAAACATAATCTAACACCCTAATTAATAAGTGATAAAAGGAACTGAGTAGATGTTTTGCCAATGAATGGATAGAAACGGACAACAGCTACATAAAACAATAGTATCACCAATCACCAAAGAAATGCCAGTCACAACGACAATGAACTATTGCCTCAAGCCTACCAGAGTGGCAATCATGTACAGTATTTGACAAAATCTCTGTTGGCAAGGATGTGGGAGAGAATGAAATCTTATACATTGTGGCATACAGGATGGTACACAGTTTTTGCAGTATGGGGTTTCCTTGACATACTAAAATTAGAACTACCAGGTGATCCATCAGGCCTACCTTTGAGTATATTCGAAGAATTAAAATTAGAACCTCAGAGAGGGAACTGTGACCCCACCAGCATGGTGACATTATTCACGCTGAGCAAAATCAGCAAGCAGCCTGAGTTTCCACAGAGTGTTGAGTGGACAAAGAATATGAAGTATCTATCATGGAATGTGAATATATGGGCTACGAATTAGCCACAAAAAAAGCAGTTCTGTCATTTGCAACAGGATGGATGAACATGGAAGAAATTATACTAAATCAAATAAGCCAGACACAGAGACAAATATTACACAACCCCACTTATACAAGGAATCTTCAAATAGACTCAGAACAGCAGAGAATAGAATGGTGATGAGTGTGAGCTGGGAGAGGGAGGAAACAAATGATATTCCACACAATGAAATGTATGAAGTCAGTGAAATGTGCCTGGCAATGTAAGTGACATAGGACCACGCTTGTAAATCGTGAGCAAGAAAAAAATGTGTTCAGTATGATGCTAACTAGGATAAAATGAATATGTAAATTAAAAATTCATAGAAAACAGCAATAACAATACACATAAATGATAGTAATTTTACAAATCTTTAAGATTTTTTTTAATAGGTCCTACTCCAGGATGTATTTACTTATGAAAATGCAAAATAATGGCATTTTTGTTCTGTGACATGGCTTTGCCACTTTCTCTGGCTTTATAATCCCACCACCAAATATTCAAAGAGCCCCATTGTACAGAACTGGCCACACAGGAATGTAGCATGGTGAACTTTTGGCAGAGACTGTTTATTAAGATGATTTGTTTTCTTCTTTCATGGACTATTTAAAATCGTGGAAAACAGAGCACTTCTGAAATGCTACATTTTTTACCCCAAGTTGTCTATGATAGACTCAATTAAGCTCATAGCTCACAGTCCCACGAGGAGAGCCAGCCTCCGCCTCCCGCAGATCTCTGCTCAGCTGCCCAGCACCAGTGTCACAGCAGCAGCAAATGCAGACGGCAAAGCCAGTGCTGCTAGCATCTCCAAACCCTTAGGGCAGCATCAGCAGGGCTCTGAACTCCCAGCTGGCCTTTGATGGCATTTGGGTGGCAGCACTGTCACAACCCACCCAAAGGCAGCCTCTTTCCCTTCACCTTGATTTATATATTTATTTATTTTTAAAGTATTTTCTAGTCACATTTCAGATCTCCTGGAGAAGGGGAGAATATGGAATGGATTTGTTGACATAAATGGTTCATCAAAGTCATGGGACAGGATCCTGAGCCTCTAAGTGCTTATTGGTATAAATCCAACAAACCAGACTGCTGTGCACTTGCAGAAGGTAAATGGACATTGTTTTCAGAGCGAAGTCATTTTCAATCTGTCACCTTGAAGTGCAAATCTGGAAGCACTTACCCCCTTGAGGTCAGGCCTTGGACAAAGTGCACAGGTAAAATAATGCAGCTAGAATTCAAAGTGAGTTTTGAAATATTAACATGTTGACACCCTCCAAATTTTCTTATTGGTCCTGTTCTCCATCTCCATTCCCTCTCAGACGGGGTGTTCCTTACTCACTTCTTTCAGAGCAAGGCCTGGAAAGAGAAATAAAATACAAACTCTCAGCTTTGGAGTCTCCATGTAAACTTCAGAAACTCATGGCACAGGAGGTAAGATCAAGAGAGGAAAGGGTTCGGAGACACAAAAACCAAGGCAAAAATCAATCAATCAATCAATCAAGCAAGCAAGCAGCAAAAAGTTTCCACCAAGCTGTAACCTTTTCTATCAGAAACAGCCTAGGAAAACACAGATAATGTGATTATGAGTTACCCAATTGTTAGAAAAAATAAAGATTCCCAAGACAACAGAGAGGGGGGAGGGAAGGGAGAGAGAGAAAGACAAAGAGAGAGACAGAGACACAGAGAGACAGAGACACAGAGAGGTGGACAGAGATTGTAGTGAGTGTCCCTCGTAGAAAACCATGATCTCTGTTCTCAAAAAGCCACAGACATAGGTGAGTGGGAAGGCAGCACTTCCATTTCTGAGATCAGAAGAGCCCGAGGTAACCCTGTCTTCTAGAGTCCCTTCATACTGTCATTGTGTGACAGGAGTGAGGGTCAGCGTTACATCTAGACACAGACAGAGACCCCTAACCAGGCTCATGCACCGCACTTCTGTGCCCTCTGGGAGGAGTCTGGAGTGGTGGGTATGCACTAATGACCTGGAATAGCCTTGTGGTCCAATTAAGGCCAGCCCATGGTGACCACCTCTACCCTCTACGCATCTTCTCACCTTCCTTCTGGCCATGTTAGCTTCTGGTTGCTGTGGCCAAATATCCGAGACGGAGGAGTTCATTTTAGATCACAGTTTCAGAGGTTATGGTCCATTGCTTCTGGACACGGTGAGGTTCATAGTAGGGACCAGGTGGTGGGGTAAAGTGCTGCACCTCATGATGGATGGGAGGGAGTGGGAGAATACAAGAACGTGTTTCAGGGCATTCTTCCACTTTGGTGCCACAACCAGCCTATCAGTTGGTGGTACCCTCATGCAGGCTGGGTCTTCCTCCGTTGGTTTGCTGTCCCACATGCCAATCATCCCTGGAAACACGCCCACAGACCCACCCAGAAGTGTGCCTTATTAATTTCCTAACCATTTCTCAATCCAATAACACACACACACACACATGCATGCATGCACGCACGCACACATGCACACTCGCACTCACTCAAACTGTACCCTGGGACTCATTACTTTTAGGATATATAAATAATAATAGATAGTGCAGTGTAATGATTAAAAGGATGAAGCCTGTCTGCCTGCTGAAAATCCCAGTTTTGCCTTCTAGCTGGGAAACATTAGAAAACATTCCCCACCTCTTTGTGCCTTGGTTTCCTTATTTATATAGCAGGATTTGCCAATCCAGCATATGACTGTTGTGAGTAGGAAGTAAATGCATCGACTTAAAACTGTAGAATGGTGCCTGACCACAATAAGTACCTTACGCATTAGAAATAATTATATTTTTTAGCATCATTATTATTATTACCATGGTTATTCCATATTCTCGATGGTACAGCTTCCCTTTCTTTCTGGCCTCCTTTGTGTGATAACGCTGATGTATTCTTCCAAACTGTGAATCATGTCTGCCCCAGTCCTCAGCCCTGGTCAGATCCACAAAACAAGAACAGAGGGAAGTCGCTGAAAGAACAGAGGGACTGTGGATTGAGGTGACACAATCTGTACTTACAGGACAAGGTGAAGGGCTCAAGTCAGGGCGGTTGGAGGATTTCACTGAATCTCAGCTATCTACGGATTAGAAAGAGGGAAAGTTTGGGAGACTGCTAGCAAGAGCAGTTTTATTAGTGGAGTAAGAAACATGGAGTATAAACCGGGTTGTTTTGTGCTGAGACCTGAGTAGAAGGAAAGCCAGCTCCTAGAAGAAATGGGTCTAGATTCCCAATTCAAGATGTGTAGCTGTGAAAGAAGGGGAGGAGGTCTTGTGGTTGTGGACACAGAGGAATTAGGAGGCTAAGATTTCGGATTGGTTGTCCACATAATGTCATATTTACTCTGGACTATCGTCCAAGGAGTGAAGTCCTTGATGACTATGCTGGGATCCAAATGGCCAAGATGCTATTGGCCCAACCAGATGCAAGGTTTCTTAAGAGAAAGAAATAAAGCAAGGAGAGGGACTGTCCAATACAGGCTCTGAGATAGTGCCTCAGAGCTCCACCGGCCAGCTGTGTGGATGTAGCAGTGCAGTCGGCCAAGATGAGCCGCGCTGCTCCCCCCTCCCCCCGGCGCCTACGCTGACACCCACGCTACCCGAGTACCTTTCCTGCGTATGGAGAGAGACAGGGCCCCTAGGAAGGTGAGTCATTAAAATGAGTTCGTTATGCTTGATCTTTGGGTCCTTTCAAGAAGAGATTAGAGCACAGACAGAAGGCTGATCTTGTGAAGACCCAGTGAGAAGGCTCCTCCGCAGGCTAAGGAGAGGACTCTCAAAAGAAGTCAAGCTACTCAGACTTTAATCTTCAACTTCTCACATCTAGAACTTCAGGAAAATAGCTTCCCTAGTTTAAATCCCTAGTCTGTGGTGTTTTGTTACTGCAGCCCTCGCACTTTAACACTCTTGGCCAGAGTTAACCACGCCCAGGGAATTTCACTAAAGCAAAAGGAATCAAGGATAGAGGTAATTAACTGACAGGGAAGCAGGTCACACAAGACGAAGCCAGGCAGTAACATCAGGCCAGACTCCACTGCCTGCTCTTGGAAAGGCAAAACTCTGAGGGGAAGGAAGAGGCTAAGTGGGAAGGTGTTCCTCTGGAGAGGACAAAGCAGACTGGCTCCTGGCGTGACACTTCTGATTATTCAGGGAAATCCTGTTTCTCAGGAGACACAGAACAGCATAATTAGCTTAGATCCAAGTAGGGAAAGTAAGAGCCTTTCCTAAGCAGAGCTAAGCATCTCCCTGGAGCCCCGGTTGCTCCTTACAGAGGCTGCCTGCCTGGTTCATTTCTGATGCGATTGTCTCTGTTTTCAAAAACACTGTCCATTTTCAATAAGACCAAAATTCCACCATAACTTAATTTTTTAATGTCCTATAGAGTTAGTAGAGGTAAGTGGAGCGATTAGCTTTGGTACCTTACTTCTCCTCCATTATGGCTGCTGACATAACTTCATTTACTGAGTTTTTTGAAGAGATAGATAAGTTGCCATGTGTTGTCTCAGCCTTACTCATCTCCTCAACTTGCCAGGAGAAAGGGGAGTCAGCCACGGGTGATCTAGATTAGATATAAGGGACGAGGAGAGGAAATTCAGACAGAAAACACAGGGAGAAAGTAGGCAGGTGATGAATGAGGAGGAATACCTGCACGCTGTAAGGGAGCAGCATACGAGTACTAAATGTTAGAGGCAAAATTAGGTGTTACAATCTTTTGTGTTATCTTGTACTCATGTACTGAGATAGGCATGTAAATGACTAGATGTTTTTAAAGTGTGTGTGTGTGTGTGCACGCGCGCATGCGCATGTGTCTTTTCCAGCCAGAACAGGTAAGTCCATAGAGCACTTAACAGTATGCCAAACTAATAGTCTCAACTGCTTTGGATTTTCTAAGCCAACTTGGCATTTTTATTCATGGGTCTCTGAGCTAGGCTCCCAGTGGATCCATGAAGATTAAATAAATTACATTTCTGATCCTTAGTGAGCTCTACTTTTTTCCAAGGCAAAGGTGGGGCTCACAATCGTTCTCTGGACAGAACCTTGGATTCTTTATTGGGCAAGAAAAGATTTTTGTCTTACCCTTGTTTCGATGCAAGGGAGCAATGCATTGGAAGAAGAGAGTGCCTGGGCCCAGCCTGGCCCAGAGAAGATGGGGCAGGGCCCAAGTATGGGAAAGGGAACGGGGGCCATTTTGGCAGCCAGAGAGCTACAGCTGAAAGCAGGAGAGGCACAAGGGGAGCCCTCTGTGCTCTCACGGGATGTGCATTTCTATAGGATGAGAGGGACAAAAGCCTGGCCAGTGTGGCCCAGGAAGATGTGCAGCCCCACAAGACCCAAAGCGCCTTCCTCACAGTGCGTCTGGGCATCTGTCTCCTCTCTTCTCTCTGGTGATGACCTCAAGCCCTGATCAACAACAGGAGTCAGCGGGGAAGTGGGAAATCCATTCCAAAGACCACACTTCCCTCTGCTCTCACCCCCCTCCTTCACCCCCCCCACAGGTTTGTTCTCCTGTTTGGTGTCAGGCTGATGATTCTAACTCCCAGATGTGTCATGCTCAGTTAGTGAATAACAGGCTGCCACATGGAGTGATAGATCTTCTTGCTCGGGGACTGCTGTGTGAAGTTGCCATACCGCAGCATTCATAGAGCCTCTAATTCTGTGTGATGAGAGAGGCTGGTGGCAGCCCCGTGCTCTCTGGGGACTGGTATCAAGGTGCAGACATATTGAGCTGGGCTGATTGCTGGATCCGTCCTGCTTCCCCAGCCCCTCAGCTCATGACTGGAAACCCAAAGGCAATCTGCCATATAAGCTCTGTTAATTATGTTGGCGCAGTGCCTCTTTGGACTCTCTCCTTCCTGAGATCCTGATGGCTTTTTTGGAGTATAGCACAGCCCTGGCAAACTGATTGTTTGGGTTGTTGTGTGAGGTTGGTTTCTGCCATGGGAACTCCTTCATTTTGCTTCATCAGGTGGTAGAAATTGGAGGTTTTCTTTGATACCCCGCCAGGGGCACACCATCCAGAACACTGAGGATTTCTTTTCTCTTCTCTTGGATAGGTCCTATAGCCAATACTCTGGGAAGAACCTATTGAGTTAGCACTAGGGAATGAAATGGGATGGACTCATGAGATCCAGCCCAAAGTATTCCTAGCTTCATTGCTTTTACACAGTTTTATTTTTGTAAGTGAAGCTACCTCCAGGGGAGGGAGGCATAAGCCATTTTTCACATAAGCATGAGTAGTAATGTCAGGTACAAATACTGCACCTCCTGAGCTACAAACAATAGAGCTCTCACCTGAATATTCCTAAGAGTGTGGCGTCTTTCATTCAATGGCTAAGAGCAAGGATTCTAGACAGACTACTGGTGCTTGAGTCCTACCTCTGTTGTGGTGTGTGTTCTTACAAGAGGAGTTTCCACGGGGGGGGGGTCCTTCTGTGCCTCAGTTTCCACCACATGATTAGTAGTTGCCACATAAAGTCAAATAACATATCAAATGATATAATGGAGGTGAACTGTTTAGCCCATGCCTGGTAAGTGCTCGGGAGGAATTATTAGGAGGGTAACACGGATTATCAGGATTTCACTCTTCATGGTCAGCATTGCAGTATGGTTATTCTCTCCACCACAATCATTGACTGCTTCTCAGGGTGAAAGTACATGTGTAGGATGTCTTGTAGCATCAGCATTCTCTCCGAATTATGAAATAAACAGCTGGGATTTGATTGTTTTCACTTTTGGAAAAATCGGATGACTTTCACATTCACCATGTCTAAGCCTTATTTAGCTGGAGGCTAGTAAAAAGAAACCCCTTTACATCCTCATGGAATGTTTATCATTTTGTTTTTTTCCTCCAACTCCTGAAAGAAGTATAACATGGAAAGGATGTGGAGGAGATAACTTTAGAAATAACACTGTTTACCTCCTGGATAAGGTAACAGTTTTGGCTTGTAGGAAAGGAAGTTTTGGCTTGTAGTAGGAAAATGAATATCCAAATACAGATTTTTTTCCAATTATTGATTTTATTATTTGGGTCCTACAGAAGCTGTTACAGAGGAAGTGAGTACTGTGTGCTCCCCAATTAGAGTCCTTGGAAAGTCCCCAGCGATCTATATTTTACTTGAGCCCAGAATTTGTCTTGTTAAGTAACAATCTTTAGTTTCCACATTAGTATCTCTTGTCAACACCTCTTCAACTGTTAAAGGTATTGCTTCTAATGCCATGGATTCCTTGCTCTATGACAAATTTTCCCTGGCCCCATAGCTCCTACATGGCTGGGAAGTCAGAGTGTATCTTCTGTAGGTTGAATACTGAACTAATTATGAATAAAAATCTGAGAATATCAGTTCCATACAAAAACCTCAAAAATACTGTGTATTCTGTGTTTTTCCTAAAAGCCTAGATTGTCTTCTAGCTTTTGATTTTCTGTTTCAACATGTTCTGGAAAAGCTATTATTCCAACAAGAGCATGAGTTCAGTTCACACTGTCTGTCAAGAGGAAACCCATATAAATGCTTGTCCCTACGCTGCTACTGACCAGATTCATGGAATCTTCATAGCAACAGAGCTACCACTGTGATGTCTTCTGCAGTTTGCCCAAAACAGCAAGAGACAAGAACTCTGACTCCTACAGCTGAATAACCCTGAAAGCCACTTAAATTCTCTGAAACTCAGTTTTCTCTTCTGTGGACTGAGAAAGTGAGCAAACATGGCAATAAACTAATATAATATGCATAATTTCTGGGCATATAGTAGTAACTCAATAAACAATAGCTCTTATGAGGCTCTTGTGGTTTGTGTCTAGTTGTCTCCCCAAAGCCTCATGTAGTTATGGAGTGGAGACTTTTCGAGTTTGTGATTAACTTGTGATCCACTAGGATTATGTGTGATCCAAGGCTGTGATTGTGGGTTTTAGTGCTGCTGGGATTATGGGTGTGAGTACTACACCCTAGCCTGGGGCAGAGAACCTGAATGTAATATAAGAGACAGAGAGAAAGACTTTCATCAGACATTGCTCTTTGTTGCATTGTTGTTTTCCACCATCATGAACTGTTGCCCTCTGCCATGTGCCATTCTGCCTTGGAGCCAGCCGAGTGTGGACTAAAACCTGCAGTAACTGTGAGCTAAATAAACCTTTCTTTCCTTCATTCTGGGTGTTGGGTATTTGTCCCATCAAGGAGAGAAGAGTAACTAAGACTGAAGCTTGTTATTCAGTGAACAGTGGTCACTTTAGAGACCAAGAAAAAGTCATATCAAGGCAACAACCTAGTTTTTCACTAATTCAGTGTTCAAATGGCTTGCTTAATGTGGTTACAAGCTTTATGTTCAGTGGGGCTCAGTTGAACATACTTGATAAAGGTAAACATGCATCAAGAAATGAATTGTTTCACTGAGCAACCGCTTTGTCTAATGTTAGGATCCCCCATTCTTTTTTGGCAGAACTAGGGACTGAACTCAGGCCCTCACGCTTGCCAGGGAAGTGCTTATTCCACTGAGCCATCTCCCTGACCTCAGGATCCCCAATTCTTTACAAGCTACCTCTTTACAGAGAGGGACTTCTTAATAATTGATGTGTAAACATCCCACATGTTAGTCCTTTGGTATTCACCATTAGGTTAATTCCTTTTGCCAGTTCTCAAAATCAGGATCATTAACAAAATAATTAAACTGACAGAATGTCCACCAACAAAAGAATGAATGAATAAATTATGGCTTGTAGCTAGAGTGGAATATTGTGGTGCTGTTAAAAATCAAAAAATTAGCTTTATATATCAGACAGGACGTATGTTTTACAAAGACAGCCATCTGTAAAATGCTAAAGAATAAAAACCAGTTCATGCAAAGGTTAAAAACAAAAGATTACGCAGCCTATTATTCATCAGTGCTTGACCATGTAGTAAGGAAGAAAACATGCCTTGAAACTTACAGTAAAAATATGAAAACATGTGAGGACATGAAAGGCAATAACCGTGGCAGGCTGACCACCTCCTAAAGTGGGGGAAGGACTTTTACAGGGAATGCTGCTTTTCAGGCCTTGATTATGTTTCTAGTGTGTGATTTTTTTCAAAGGAAAGATTTAGTGTGCAAGTAAGTTGTCTCTCAGCATCTGGGGAGATTAGTTCTTGGGTCACTTATGAATGCCAAGTTCTTTTGGAATATAGCAGACTGCCCACACACATCCTCCTGAATATTTACATTATCTGTGGATTACTTAATAGGTGCAAAAGCTGTGCAAATTGTTTTTATATGCTTTTGTTTTATGAGCAGAATAGGTTTATTGAGGGAAAGAAAGCTCCCGTCCAAGAGAGGAACTGGAGGGGGGCCCGAGCGGGTAATTTCCCCTTTTATATGCTTTTTAAAGGAATATTGGGAAGAAATTTATATATCCTATGCAAATACTTTTTTTTTTAATATGTCCAGTCAAAAATTCTTGGAATGCAGATCCTGAAGAGAAGAAGAGCCATCTGCAAATGTTTAAACCACTAAGTTGGAATAAAAGACATAACTTTATGGTAGTTTTAAAATTATTTTTAAAGATTTCTTTTATAGGAAGAAATAACACTTAATTCATTCTAAAAGTTATGGTCTCTTAAGTGTGATTTGGACATTTAAATCCCAATTGGTTTTGCAGCTTTATGTCCCCAGGAAGGAATTAGACGTAAGAAGCCCCACCCCCTGCCCCATACCTGAGATGGACAGTCTGCTGTAGAGCGCTTGGGTGGGGAGATCCGTATTGCTTTCTCCACTCTGGTGTGTTCTCAGCTTTTCTCCATGGGCTTGGCTTTTTCAAATGAAGATCAATTAAGCTTTTGGTTTTGGCTTCTAGATCTGACTGGAGAGTTTACCTGCTAGTGGAGACTCCCCGTCTAGTCTTGTTAGGAGAACACTCCCAGCTTCTAGCTGAGGGCCATGGTCAGAGATTTCCCAAAGTTCACAGCTCTCCCCTCACACAGATCTCCTGGATCATAGTGGCATGGCTCCCAGAGGACAGGCTCAAGGAAATAAGTCATAGATATAAGGAGTCAGGCTACTTAAAAAATCATGAAGTAGCAAAAGGGAATTGTTACCTTTTCTCACAGAGAGACCTGTTTCGCTTCCGTTTTCTGCTTTTTCTGAGACATCTGGGTGCAGGTTACAGAAGAGACAGGAAAAGTGCTGATCACCTGTGGGTCAGAGAGACCGTCAAAAGCCAGAAAAGACAATTTCAAAATCATTCAATGGAAAGCCACCTAAAACTGGCCCCAAGACAAGTCCTGAAGACATAGTAAAATTTTACAATATATTATTATTGTGTATTTTATTTGAAAGAGGATTTAGAAAAAAGTCAAAAAGGAATGGTACCTTGAGATTTCTACATACTATAAATTTTATCCTAAATTGTGTGCTGTCTTTTAAAACATATCAGTTAGTGATTTATAAATCTTCATATAGAGGTGTTTGACTAAAGGTGCCTGAAACAAACTGTCCAGCTCTATGTCTGATATTTCATTGTGTCTATGGATCATTTTGTTGTTTAGTGCATAAGGACAAAATTAGCCAATATCCTAATGGTAGCATGCCCCAGTTATACATCAGTCTTACTGCCACTATCAGTCTCATAATTAAAACCAACACAGCAGCCAACCAGATAGCTCAGCAGATTAAAGCACCTGCTTAAGCAGGTGCAGGTTCTGGGGTTCGATCCCCTGTGTCCCATGCCAGCCCTGCCGGTGGAACATGCTGAGACTGTGGTTGAGACTGGGCATGGTGGTGCACACCTATGATCCCAGCGCGTGGGAGGCTGAAAACAGGAGAATCACTACAAGTCTGATCTGTGCAGTGAGACCCTGTTGTAAATATATTGGGGGAAAAAAAACAACAGGAGCTGTTAGAAATCATCAATGACTTTCTTTAGAAATGATGTTGAAGGATAAATAGCAGCCAGTGGGAGTCAATTAAACCACCATGACCAGTGCTGGCAACCTGAGCTGTCACCTGAATAGCTGGCCTAGGGATTGTTTGCTTTATATATCTGTATCTACATCTGCATCTGCATCTACAACTATATCTATATCTGTATTTTTCTCCCTCTCTGTATCTATCTATATATCTATGTCTATATCCATATCTATATCTATGTCTACATCTATAGCTGCATCTAATCTACCTCTACCTTTTCTTTATCATCTTCCTCTACCTCTGCCTCTGCCTCTGCCTCTGCTTCTGCCTATATCTCTATCTATATGAGTTTCAGCAGAATCTTCTTGGGCTCTGGCTTAGCTTTTTCTCTTTTATTAGTTACAGAACCAGGAAGCCTTACTACATCCTCCAAAATCTCCCTTGGTGTCTTCACCAGGACTTCTTCAGCAGGAGACTGGAAATTCTTTTCAGCCCTTCTCTGTTCTACTTTGCTAAGACTTGACTATGTATCAGTATTTTTTGTATCACTGGAATCCAGGACAATTTGAGAACCCATGGGATAATAAAGGAGTCCAGACCACCGTGACATGAGTTAAAGTCTTCATTTCAAAAATTGTAATCCATTTAAACATTCAGATCCAGCCAAAAGGCCTCTGTTATTCTACTTTTTATAGAGGTGAAATCTCTTTGTTTTTATTCTTTCTTGGCCACTCTTTTGAACTCTCTCTCAAGCATCAATGCATGGTGTGGAATGACAAACTCTCATAGCATCATGGCATGCCAAATTCTTATGTATTAATGATGTATGATAACTATCTTCATGGTGAAATTATAAAAACTAGACAAGTAAATAGCAATAAAATACAATACAGTGGCTAGTACATAGAGCTGTTCAATAAATCCCAGTACTTTTCCCACCTTTCTGACTTGATTTTCAAGTTGGGCCTCTCTTAGGATCGAATAAAAGCATTCCTCCCTCCCCACACCCAAAGCTGCTTTTGGTTGTCTTGATGTCCCCCACAAAGCCTCATGTGCTCATAGATGGGGCCTTCCAGAGGTGTCTAGTCCTAGGGTGTGTGATGGGAGAATTAAGTGTGTGGTGTTAAGATTAAGGATGCTTGATTACTAAGTTAGTCTACTAACTGGTTAAGCATAGGAGAGGGACTGCTCAGTGGGAAGACCTTGCCTGGCTGGAGGTAGAACCAAAGGGCAGGCAGTTAGGGAGGAATAAAGTGGAGAGGCTTCTGCACTGCTGCTTGCTGTTGCTTCTGCTGCTGCTTGCTGCTTCACTGCCTTCTGCCTGTCCTGCTTTACCATGGGCTGTTTTTCCTCTGTGAGGCCCTTCAGCCACTCCACCCTGCCTTAGAACCAGCTACTTATAATTCAACTTAATTTTTATTTTGAACCTAACTTTCTACCAGGTGGTAACAATTTATCACAGTCAGCTAAGGTGTTAAATTTTTCTTTTACCTTGGACTGCACATAAATTTTGAGTGAATTACAGAGTGCACAAACTAGCAGAAGGCATCAGTTCCTCATCTTGTCATTAACTGAGTAGGCATCTTCTTTTCCATCTTCTGCAATGAGAAGATATTCTAGGGGCCTTTAGGAGAGGGAAGAGACAAGGATGCCAACAGACTCATGTAAAGAGTTAAGGAATTGGAGGATGATCCCTAATTATGTAGATTGTAACTAAATGTATGAAGTTGTCATTTAGTGGACTGGGAAAAGAAAAAGAATTTAATGCTGGGTGTGTTAGATTAGAAATACTTTTGTAACAGCCAAGTAGAGCCTCCCAACAGATGGCTGGAGCCACCCCAGTAGAGTCTACAGTGCGTGGAAGAGACCTGGGCTGGACAAGCACCACCAGAAAAAAAGGTGAGACAACAGGAGCACAGTGAACAGATGCCTAAGTGATTAACAGTGCCCGGTGCGGCAACTAAGGGGATCTGGAAAATAAGAATTTGTATGATTTTTCAGGTAATCCAAAGTTATGCACCCTATTAATATCCCTTTTTGTTTGTTTTATGCAACTAATTGCTCAGCCTGATTTAGGCTTGCAAAGAGCCCTTCCACGTATTCATCCAAAACACAAAGTGAATTCTCATGTCAATCGTAGCCACTGTCACAGACTCTGACCCTCACATCAAATCAATGCAAAGATAACTGCAACTTCAAAATGCCAAATTACTAAAATCCAATATGCTGGGCCCAATTCAAAAGGGGAAAGTCAGGAAACATCCTTCCAGCATGTTCCCTAATGGCCAAGGAAATTAAGTAAACCAAAGTGTCAGATGTCCTTCAAGAGTTTAATCCAGAGATTCTTCCCAGGGAAAGGCAGATAACTTTCTCAGTCTGCTAAAATTACTCATAGTTCAGAAAAAATGAGCTAGTTGTGCATAGACTAAGGAATTTGGTTGTCTAGGTTTCTCTGAAACACCAGGCTCTCAGACAAGTGCTCATGATCTTTCCCTGGCCATAGGTGCCCTCCTGCTTTCCAGAAGAAGGGAAATCACTTCACTAAGTTCACTTTGGATACGAGACTGGCCAAGCTTTGTGTTTTGGAAAGTACTGTTCTTATTCATGGAACCCTTCTTCCATGAGCACATGATGGACATTTGTCTTCTCCCTTTCCTCTCACTAGATCAACTTAAGATGAGAATTATAATAGATGAAAGGCAAAATACATTGGTTTATAGTCAATTGGGATGCAATCTGTTAGTATAAATAATGGCTACAGTGTGGCAAGGAAACCATCTGCCACTTTAGGGCAAGCATACAGATACTTTTAAGAAAAGAAGCTTAAAAAAGAGTAAATTTATCTTAAGGCCTTTAAGCTTGGAATGCATTTGAAGAAAAGTAGCTGCATTTTTCTTACGCAAGGACGAATCATGCTGTTAGGATTCCTGGATGAACAGATAATCAGACAGACAACCATAGAGAGAGGATCACTCAGTTCTGTGTTCCATGCAGATATTTGAGCAAGAGTCATTGTTATTAGCAAGGCAGGACTTGACTTGACACCTTATTTGCTATTGTGCATGTATACATGTATGTTTGCTATATGTAATAAACACACACACACACACACAATTTTGGTTTTAAGTCCAACCACTCTTTGCACATTAAGTGAGCCTAGAGGGTTGGAAACTCAACAGCAGCAAGAGGCTAGAGCTCACAGCAACTGCTCAGAGCCACATATGACACGAAACTGGATTATAATGTCATTCACTAACTGACAGATCATTTAGTGTCTTGGAAGAGCCTGTTTTCACATTGCTGAAGCCCTCGCAGGGGAATTCCATGTGGGCTCCTTATTGTCAGAGCTATTTTTCACCCAATTTGTTTCCAAATGATGTCTAACCTGAGGTCTCCCCGCTGAGAGGGGTTTAAGCCATGATTAATGAGGAGTGTTTGGCCAGGCCCACCTGGGAAATGGCCCATCTGCAAACTCAGGTAAGATGCGGAGCCTACAAGCCATCAGCTTGTGCACGCAGGCAGCTGCCCGTGGCGCAGGCCTGCTCCCAGCAGCTACTAGGTATTGGCGTTTAGCAGCCTGGTAATGCTGGGGAAGCGTTAGAGAAGAGACGGTACAGCAGTTTGCTCCCGCAATGCTCACAGGAGAAGCGCGCTCAGTCTTGGTATCAGAAGGAAAAGATCGCCTGTGCCTCAGATTTGTTTATTCTCTTCCAAGCTTTCTCGCATATGTGGGCCATAGAAATGAACAGGCTTGTACACAAAGAGATCGTTTTATCTTGAAGGATGAGCGTACTCAGCAATACTCGGATCTGGAGTCATAACCCTGAGGCCAGTTTTGGCACGGTACCGAAACTATATGATCATTTGAAAATTTCATGTCCCTCAAATAAACTGTACCTTATATATTCAAATGTACCTAGCATTTGTATGCATAAAACACACCTTAAATGAAATATTTTCCTCAATAAGTAAAATACTGGAATAAAAATACCAAGCCCATAGGTTTTACCATCCTCTGGCAATGTGAATAATTTCAGAACCACTGTAAGGGGATACCCTTTTACCAAAGGAATAGAATATGCCTTAGTAACATGTAGAATGTGAATTCATATTTGTTCTAAGACAAAATCTTACAAGCACAAAGTCAGTAATGAGTCTCAGATTTTTTTCAAATACCTATTTGAAAACAACAAGGGATAAATGGGAGACGCATGGTCATTTTTGGTAGCCATAATTATTCTTTCCTTTATTCTAAACGCACTTGCTAGGCACTCCGTCCCTCAGACTGTCATTGACTCTGATATCCCACAATTCCGTCTGTCAGGACTGAAACCTAACAGACCCAACTGTCTCCAAATAGAACAGATTGTTTGCTGGGAACATTTATGACCCATAAAGAGTAAGAGTTTATTCTGGCAAAACATTCCTTCCTGTAAACAACCAGCATTCCCTGAATCTCACTAGCTGACTTCAAATCGATTTCTCACTTGGCTTTGACCTCATCCAAAGCCTTCTTTGGTGGCATTTTGTCCCCAACTGTTGTGCAAAAGCTGCTTTCTATTCAGCGGATGCTATATTCATACACCAAAACAATCCCACACTTTCTTGAACTACTTCTGCTGCCAGCAACATGTTTACCATGATTTAGATGTCTATTATACGCATGAATGACTTGTCTACTTAATTTCATCAAAAAAATGAACCCTCATAAGTGGCACAGATGCTGGTATGATGGTAATCAAATTAGTTTTTGGACAGGTTTATGGCCACTTGCTGTCAGTTAAGCTCTCTTTGGCTATCTTCACTCCTAATACAGTTTTGATGGTGATTAATGGCTCCATTAACACCCAGTTTGTGCTATGATGGACCTAACATCTTGGTCTCCTTCACTGACCACAGATGACAGTATACTTGCTCAGATTCAGGTGTACAAAGTATTTGCTATGCATGCACTGTTACACTCTTACTCCTTAGGGCTAATTGCTCCTGCTTAGACATGACCAAGATGAGTTTTCTGTTTGAGCCAAAACTTCATTGAAAGATAAAAAGCCTTTGTGTGGTCATCCTCTTCCCTTTTCTTTGTAGTAAGGATGTGGTCTTCCTAAGCAATTCTTAACTCTACGTCTATCAGTATCGGTTTTATTTTATTTGCTTTTATCTTTCAGTTCTTTGCCTTTGCTTTAATGTATTCAAACTTATGTGCTATTTTCGCTTGTCTTTCTTTTCATATATTGACTGCCTGAATCATTTTTCAAAAAAAAAAAAATTCTAGTTATATCCTTGGATCATTGCTGCCCTTAACTTTATTCATTTTTTATTCCAAGGCAAGGCACCCACTCATGGCATGTCCATTGCTTGTATTTTTTTCTGGGAGTAAATTTTAAAGTGAAGTCTGTTGTGAGCAGCACAAGTTTATTTGCATTCATTCAACCAGGATGCTGAGAGGATGGGAATATGATTGGAGCTTAGTAGGCTAAACTGGAGCAAACACATTTGGATTGTTTACACAGCTTTTTTATGTTTAAACAAACATGTTTTTTTTATAATGAAATTGAGTTTCCTCCTGCCCATATTTGATTTTTATGTTCATCTGTGCACTTGCCTAAACTCCACCCACTTGCTGCTATGCAAATACAGATTATGCAAATTTTTGTTTTGAATTGGATGAGCTGAGCAGATGCCCATTTCAGCATAAATAGTCTTTGAGAAATGGCTTGGATAGACAAACATCATGGTGAAATACCTAAAGGGACACAGCAACTTTTCCCCCCAGATAAACAAAAATCTTAAGGGTGTTTCATTCTTATGAGAAGAATCTGAGGTCAATTTGTAATAAAGGCAAATGCTGAAATTCAATCTCCCCCTTAATAGCAAGTTTCTAGACTAGACTAGACTAGACCCAGTCCTTTGTAGTCAGTCTTTCAACCTACTAATTTATTGTAATCCACCCTTCACTTAAGTAAATATGACCCCAGCTGTGTAGTAAATTGCCTTAATCTAATTCTGATGTTATTGTTGGTTGGCTTTTGTGATGTTTCCTCTTCTTTTTTAAAGTTATTACCACATAAATTTACTAGTACATAATTTCATCTATATTTCTTTAATAAAACTTCTTAAAAAGATTTTGAAGCATAGAAATTCTTGGGTTTGATCCCCGGCACCACATGCTGTATAGGCCCCACCTCCAGGCACCCTGAGCTAGCCACAGAATTTGGGCATGGTGGTGCACACCTGTTATCCCAGTGCTGGGGAGGCTGAAGATAGGAGGATCACTACCAGTCTGGGCTGTGTAATGAGACCCTGTACCAGATACATTTAAAAAAAAGAAAGAAAGGAAAAATTCTTTTATTCTGTTTGAAACCAAAATGGAGAACAGCATCAATTTGGTGTTCATTTATATTCATCTCATTAGAAACAACATAGATTTTTATAGAGTAAGAGAAAATGAGCAAAGGAGAATATCTGGACAAAGGGAACCTTCCTAAAGAGTATGAGAGACTTCAAAGAACACAGGAGAGACATAAACATAGGGGAGAATGATGCTGACATGGAAATGATTATGAAACCTGACTCCTGCAACATCATCACTCCTCTGCTGGAAGGGAGGTGTCTAACTGGAGCCCCAGCTCTAAAAAAGAGCCAGCTGATGAACGATGCTAACTCCATATTTTCAGTATCACAGCCTCAAAGATTGGTCAGAGGATTGAGACTCAGTCAGGGCTGGGAAGATACTTTGGCACTCTAAGCATCTGCCTGGCAGGTCATGCTGCACCAGCCCCAGGACCCCAGGCATGCCGTGCCAGCCACCAAAACTGGGCATGGTGGCATAAGCCTGTAGTCCCAGAGTTGGGGAGACTGAAACAGGAAGAGGTTTTTTTTTTTTTTTTTTTTTTTTTTTTTCAGAACTGGGGATTGAACTCAGGCTCTTGTACTCGCCAAGCAAGCGCTTATTCTACTGAGCTATCTCTCCAGCCCCTATGAGTCCAAGCTGCATAGTGAGACCCTGTATTCAATGAATAAATAAATAAATATAGCTTTAAAAAATAAATAAAATGTCTCAGTCAGCCAGAGGGTATCACGAAGAAACAACTCACTACACTGTGGCAGACTTTCTTTATCGTACACTATAAGTCATTTTCCATTTATTATGGTCAGCATCAAATTCTAAGACTCTGGAAGACAGATATTCTTAGAAATTCCCTGAGACAGGGCCCATTTGGATGGTTCTATGACAATGGATCTCCATCTTTTGTGTCTTCATGTACTGTAATGGACCACAGTAGATGTTCAATGAATGTCCCAAAGGAAATTTGAGTATTGAGGAACAGAGAATGAACCTGTTGCACTAGAGGTGGCATCTCTAGTGGGTGGAGAGCCCAGGAGTCCACATGACTAACAGCAGTAAGTGCTGACATCCCAAGATCCTTCAGACCAGTAGGGGTGAACCTATGGCATGCATGCTGCCATGGGCCGCTCGTATCGCTGAAAGGTCTGAAAGGTTCACCATCACTGCCTTAGTCTGTCGATGTCCTAGCACAGGGTACAGCACCATCTTTATTCACTGCCACTCAGGATGCTTAGGGTGCTCCAAATGACTAGAATATGTTTCCCAATGCCCTTCTGGTCAAAACCTGAAAGTTCTCTAGGGCCCTGGCCCTGGTTTAAACATATTCACTTATTAAGTGAATTTTATTTTGGTTCCTTGAGGGTCTCTATCAATACATTTTCAGCCTCCTTATTGATTAAGTCATTCATTTCTATTGAAGCTTCAGTCACTGTGTTATAGACTGGAGATTTACAAGGGGGCAGGAGATAGTACCCCATCCCCATCACCCCAGGATGCAATAGTGAAGAAAATTCAGCAAGTGAGCTAACATTCTAGTGTCCATTTTATCCTGGAGTTGTGTGTCAGATTAAGGAAGAAGAACTAAATCCAACTCTCTTTGGGACCATTAAGGGTCCTTTCCACTGAGTCGAGTGAGTAGAATTCTCTACTTAAGGAGAATGACTATTCCACTTTCTCCTGCCCTATAAACATCCTAGAAGATGCCAAATCATTCAGATAAACATTCAGGAATTCTGGTCAAGTGAAGGACTTGATCTAATATTGCCAATTATTCTTAGGGAAGTTGCTCAACAGGCCTCACAGAGCAAGAACTGACAAACCGTAGTGCCTTGTGGCCTGCTCCTTGACTTCAAAAACTATTGTGATGGCTACAGTATGAAGAGCTGGAGCGTTACCACTATTGTAAAGCAACTGATGTCTCTGGTGAGCTAAGGTAGTGGTGACGAGTGGGTCAGATGTCTAGAGGCACAAGGCACAATACCCTCAAATCTTGACAGCCATCTGGGGGTGCTGTCCAATGTGATGAAGTTGACTGAGTAGAAAACCCAAAAAATAAACCAACTCCACAAGCGTTACTGTAACAATAGCCAGGAACTATCTGAAGACAGGTGACTAACTTATAGAAAGACAAAGGTGACAGAGGCCCTCTGGTCCCTTGGGGAAGCAAATGGCTCCATTAAACACAGAGGAGAGGCTCTGTGATTAATGCACTGTAACATCATTAAGACCTAAGATCAATGCCCAAAGAACAGAGAATTCCCATCAATAAGAATGAGGGAGTGGAGGTGGAGAGCGCCTGAGGAGCAAACGCTCTACAAAGAGCAGCAGCTCCCATTAGCCCCTCGCACCTGTGGCGGTTTGCCCACACCTCAGCTGTGCCCTCACAGAGCAAGAGCTCGGTAGAGCCTAAGTGACAAGGTGAGAGTATGGAGCAGCCATGGGCTGGTTACCCTGGGACTCCTGGAACGCCACTGAGCAGCAACAGGAGCATCTTCACGCCTGGCGCAGGTCAAGAGCAAACAACTGGCGCACTCAGGGAATCTCACTCATATATTGATTAGGGCCACAGGACACTTCAGCCTCTCACAGGCAAGTTTCAAGCTGTAAGTCCTAGTGCCTGGCCCTTAGTTCGCTGCTTTGATCTTACCATCCTCCAAATGGCCTTCTCCTTTACCAGCAGGGAGCTCTACATTCCTCTACTCATCAAATACCTCCCACCCATTCAGGACCAGGAGCTGGGGATATAGCTCAGTGTATCAAGAACCTGCCTGGAAAGCACAAGGTCCTAAGTTCAATTCCTGGAATTAAAAACACCCATTCAGGACCAAAGCAACATTCCATCTGTTCTCTGTGGCCTTCCTTGACCTTTCCCAGCTGACTTCCCTCTTTCTCACACTTGGGTGGCATGTTTGTCCAGTACTTCCATTTCATATTAACCACATACCCTATGTCCCTTCTTATGATTTCTAGAATGTTATGAGTTTCATGTATACACTTTCCGACAATATCATGAATTCTCTGAGGTCAAGATTATAGTCTATGAGCCAAGTGTAGTGGATCATGCCTGTAATCACAGCACTTGGGAGGCAGAGGCAGGAGGACCGCTGTGAGTTCAAGGCCAGGCTGGGCTACAGAGTGAGACCCTGACTCAATAAAAAAAGAAGGAAAGAAAAAAATAAAAGAAAGAAAAAGTAAAAGATTATATATCTATGGTGTCTTCCTTTTCCTGAGCTACAGTTATGCCTCTTCCTGGCAGAAATTTCACTCCTGGCAAAGTCCAAACTATGTTTTGATTGGTGCATCCTGTGGCCACATGTGTATAATTAGACTTCCAAAAGCATTTAATAGCACTAGGAGGCTGGTCTCTGGCAGCTTTTAAGGAATTTGGCTCTCCAAAGAAGCTGACTCAGAACCTGAACTCGTTTTGCCAGTGATGTGCCAATTGTGTCAGAATTGATGTTCTATTTAATTCATTCTCTGTCATCCAACATTACTTCTAGGCTATGGATTAGGTTCATGTTTATTAAATCAACCTTACTAAGACTGGCTCTGAATGGATCGCTGGAACTTGTCTTAGTTACTTTTCTCAATGTTGAGACAAAAACGCCCAACACCCACAAGTTAAAGGAGAAAGGGTTTGTTTCAGCTCACAGTTTTTAGAGTTTTTCATCTATAGTCCACTGGCTCCAAGGGAGGGTGACATGGCAGAGGGGCAGAGCAGTGTCACAGAGGAGAAACACTTTATGGCAAAGCAGGAAGAGCAAAGAACAGCCAGCAGCAAACCCACCTTTCCTCTCTGCCTTCAAATTCCAGCAGTCTGTAAACATATTGGTTGATACCACCCACGCCCAGGGTGGAGCTTCTGTTATCTACACCCAGAAGTCTGATAATTTCAATCCATAGACTAATTCAGTACCACATATGCTTAATCACAGCAGCACACAGCTTAAATCCAGCCAGCTCTGAAGAGCCCGACCTGAGTACATGAGGCTTTGGGAGGACATTCGGATGGAGGTCATGACAGACCTAGAAGCTGGCCTTCAATGTTTCTGGAATTGTATCCTAAAGTAACACTAGTTGAGTCTTTGCCATTGGCTTATTCTGAATTCTTTGAAGCAGTAATGCAAGTCACATGACAGATTATAGATGGATCGCAGACCCAGAATAGTTGGGGGCTCATAATGGGCCTGAAGGCATCATTGTGCAAGCATGAAAAAGTATGTTCAATACATTTTCCCTTCTGCAATGCTGAACTAAACTCACTACTTCAGTAGCACCTTGACAAATGATGCCAGCACCAACTGAGAAGAAAGTAACAGGGGTCACAGGATCAGACCACTTGGTTTGGTCAAACGTCATAGGAACAAATGAGCAGCAAACAACAGACAGAAACAAAGTTATGTCAAACATTAATAAAGGCCTCTTCCTTTGTTACACAGGACTGAAAGTTGCAATGTGAATACACAGAGAATTTAGTTAACCTAGAACATGTAAGTGGTGGTTGCAGCTGTCTTTCCTAAGCTGTCTGTGTCAGAGTTAAAACCAGGAAACCCAATGAAGTGATTTCTGGAGTGCGGATGTGAGGGCGGGGCAGGTAGGGATGGCCTCTTGGGGAACACTATCCTAATCCTCACCGCTGATGACTTACTTGGTTTGTAAGATTTTTTTTTTTTAAGTTTTTTGTTGCAGGGTCTTACTACACAGCTCAGACTCATAGTGATCCTCCTGATTTCTGCCTCCCTACTGCTGGAATTACAGGCGTGCACCACCATGCCCGGACTCCATGATTGGCTCTATATGCCCAGGGGTGGGACCAGTGTGGCATGCAGTGCCAGGGCCCTTGCACTTACCTAAGTAAGCACTTAGTCCACTGGGTTACATCACCAACCCTTGGTTTGTAAGATTTTGACAGTGACTAAGGATCTGGGTTTCCCTATTGGCCAAGCAGCTTCTGGCCAGGGGTCAGTAATAAGATACTTTTTTAAAATTGAAGAACAAATAGCAATGAGACAGTTTCAAATCAATTTAGCAGGACAGATTCAATAATTAATACATTGCATATTGTTTTCATAGTGGTTTTTTGTCATAAAGGGTGCATTCTTGATATTCTACTTACAAGCACCATTAGAACAGATGTCTCTAATCAATAAATTAAGAGAATATAGCTGTATACTTACCTTATTTTTTAAAGCTGAATTATAGTACAGTTCCAATACTTAATACTTTCTGCCTTATTATCTCCCTAGTGGTTGTCCATAATACAAGAAACTGACAGAATATAACTATTTATCCTAACTATACTGGTTATACAAAAACAGAATGTTTCTTCCTTTGTATTCCCTTTTTTTTGTTTAGTCCTGTCACAGATGGGCATTCCATTGTCATTCAATTATTATAGGTGCCTGAACTCAATGAAACAATCAAACACAGTCCAGCAGCCCACAATAATAGTGGATTATCTAAAGAAGTTATTGACTAGAGCCATTTACAGCTCTGCTTATTATTATGGCCTTATTTTATATACCTCATTTTTATACTTTTCTGCTGGATGGTTAAGACTGAGATAGAGAAAGACCTGTATAACAAAACATGTAGCTTTTGTATCTGATGAGATCAGTCAAATTCCCTCAGAGTTTATCCTGTACCACGGTACCTCACTCTGTAGATCCTTTGTCAGTGTCAGCCATGTGGATGAGTCATGGCCATTTCTTGACCAGTTTGCTCTCTGTGAGAGCCTGAAAGTTTTCTCTCCATGTGACTCTCCTTAGGCACACTATATATCATCTATTGCATTCGTCTGTGGCCCCACAATCTCCTTGATCAGAAAATTTGGGGCACAACTGAGTTCCATGATGTTACAGTACTGGTTCTCCTATGTCGTGAGTCTTCACTGACCTTGGAAAGCTAGGGCCAAAATGTTGGCTGACCTTGCAGCCCTTCCATTTCTCCAATTTTTGATCTGTGAACTTAGGTTGTTCACCATCCAGAAGAGAAGCTGATTAGTACCTGCAACATATGCAGTTCAGTTTACCCTAACTATCTGACTAAATTCTTTTTAGTTGTTATACATTTCTATTTGTATTTCTTCTTTTGACTTCTTATACTAGGGAGACTATATGATATTTGCACATGTGTGTCTGGCTTATTTCACTTATGAGTATATGTTCAAGTGGCATTCACTTCAACATAAATGCTTCAAGTTTAATAAGAGGCTCAATCAACCTTGAGTCCAAGGTTGATTAACAGAGGCAAGGGAAACCAGAAGACTGTACTCACAATGAAACCAGAGGCCACAGGAGGCAAGCAGGTGCTAAGGAAGGAAGGGCAGAGGACCCGAGTGTCAACCAGTCTCCAGAATATAGACAGCAATCACTATTATGAAGACCCAATGATATACTCCTGGATGCAAAGGAAGTTATTAAAGGTATTATCAATAAGGATAAGTCTTGATTTTAATCATCTTCCTGTGTCCAGTTTTCTGTTTGTGTCTCTGCTTTTCTTCTTTTTTTTATCTTTATTATCTGTTTTGCAGTACGAGGGATTCAATTCAAAACTTTGGGCTTGCCAGGCAAGCACTTAAGCTACTGAACTATCTCCCCAGCCCTCAATGATCTTTAAATTAGGACTTTACCAGGATAATCATTGATAAAGAAGTGTGAAGTCACCTTGTAGAAGGAAAGATTTCCTTCTCAGATGCTTGCCAGGGATCCAGGGGAATCTGAGCCCAGGAGGCCCTCCCTACCTGTCACTTGGAGCATGCCCTGGGCTGGCACCCCGCAACTGGGCTGGGACTCCTGTATTGCGGAGGTGCTGTGGGATCTAGTGGTCAGACAGCTCTCACCAGTCGAGAGCCTTAATGGTTTTAATTGTTTACATGGGCCTTGAAAGTATTGATCCTCTTTTTCTTGTTTTATTTTCTTTTTATCTTTAGTCCAGGCATCTTTCCTGTCCTATACAAACATATCTACAGAACATTATTATACTTGCAAAGTTCAGACACTGCTCATTCATATGTTTCAGCTGGAATAGTGTTCTCTGCACTTGTTCTAGGTGGGCATTGGGTTTTCCCCCATACATTTCTGGATTTGTTTCATTACTTTAGATGCTATATATTCAAAAATTTCTGTTTTTATTTCAGGTATTAATTCTGGTCTGAATTCTTCTATACATTTCTGCTGTTGTTTCTTTGCTTCCGACTGTGTTAATTCATTCATTTCAGCTGGGCTAGTGTCCTCTGCATTTATTATTGGTGGGCTTGAGGCCTGAGATTGCATTTGGTCCCTTGTTTTTATCATGACTTACAGCTCTGACCTCGGACCTTTGGTGTAGAGTTTTGGTGCAGTTCTAACCTTAGCATCTTATGAAATTCAGGTATTGTTATACCAAGTTCTGGTTCATGTAGTTGTGCCTGGCTTGGGTCTGGCTGTTGTGCTCAGCTCCTTCCTGTTGCTGTCCTTGAAGGTGAGCCTGTTGTGCTCCTTTGACAAAATGCTCTGCTCCTGGGCTTTGGCAGGTCTGCAGGGCTCCCAAGAGGGTGGTGGATGTTCTCACTTGCAGGGTGGGCTGTGCTGGGTCTGGGGCAGTGGGGCAGTGGGGCAGGACCTGAGAATGCTGGGAAAGGTCTCTCTAGCACGGCAGGCCTGGAAGTTCTCACTCAGGGGCAGGCTGTGCTGGGTCTACTTGCAGAGTTCAGAGCAGGGATAAGTATCCTGGGGTGAGGGCTGGGCGAGCCACACATTTCCTTCCTCTTACTGCCGCTGATGGAAAAATTAAATGCTTTTCTTCTGGGCAGGTCTCTAACTTTCAAAGGAAATTGGAGTCACAAGAGCGTTGCCAGTTCCACTCCATCCTCACAGACCCTTCAGCCCAGATGTGTCAGGAGGGCATGTTCTCAATGATGCTTTCCGCGCCCCGGGGCTGCCTCTGCCGCTGCTGTTGCCGCCACCGCCCCTGGCATTCTTGCACGGGGTCGGGAAGGACCGGAGGTCTTCCTGGGAGCCCGGGGACTCGAGGGCGCGGGCGCGGTGGGGGCTCGGGCCCCCAGCAGCAGCTCAGCCTCGTCGCTGCCCGCCGCGCCTCTGAAGACTTTTACCTCCATGCGCTGAGCCCGCGACACGCTCCCCCGCGAGAGAGCGCTGCATCTCTCGGCCTGCTTTTCCTCTTTCAGAATATTCTCATTCAGAAATTGCTTTGGATCCTGCTACCAGTTTGGATTTAGAATGTCCCTTAAGGGTTCAGGTGTTGAAGGCTGGGACCTCAGAAGCACTATCAGGAGTTGGTGGGCACCTCAGCAGATGGGATCAGCTCGGAGGAAGTAGCTCAGAGAGGCCTGCCTTTGAGAGGGGACCCTAGCCCTTCAGCCCTCTGCCTCCTGTCTGTCATCAGGGAGAAGCTATCCTCTGCCATGTCCTTCTTCCATGTTCCTGCCCTGCCACAGGCCTAAAACCAATGTATGTAGCCGGTCATGGACCAAATGCTCTGAAACTGGGGACTAAAATAAATGTCCCTTCAGGTTGTTTAGCTCAAGGTTTTGTGACAGTGATAGAAAGCCCTGACTAACACAGACTCCATTTTTTTTTTTTTTTCTGTGAACTTCTTAGGATAAATATTACTTTACTTCGTTCAATATGTGACTAAAAATTTTACTCATGATCTTTGAGGGAAAAAAGGGCATTTTTGCTTAAGTTAACCAATTTTATTTATTTTATTAATGTTGACCGTTACTTCATTCATCTGGTGCCTGTAAGACACCTGTCATCTCTCTCGGTTTCTGCAGCTGCAAAGGAAAGCATTTTGAAAAGTTCTGAGTCTGCTGTTGACCAATAATACTTCAGGAGTCTGGGCACATAATATTTTGTGGAATATTTTATTAGTTAGTCTTAACTCTGAAATTTCCTCCTATTGCATCAAAATCATATACGATATGAAAAGCTAGCCATTAACTTAGTCCAATTACAGTTTTCTTTATTGTGACTAAGATCTGTGTTCTTGATAAAACAGTTCAAGCAAGCATCTCCATTGTCACTGCCTATAAATAACTCTTTAAAAACTGACCCTTTTAGAACATAAACTATCTGAGTTTTCATTATTCAATCTGCTATTCATTCTCATTTTTAAAAATAAAAACTGAGACCACTGGAAAACAAATCACTTTTAAATTCCTCTTTTTATTTTCCCTGGCCTTAGAAATAATATTTATGCAGTGGTCTCTGATTATTTACTGCGAAAGCATTATTAATAAAATTAATTTGATTGTGTATCATGTATACAGTTTAGAACTAACTGATTTACAAAATGCTCCTAAGGTGTATTTGCTTTTAATTAAAACATTAAGTACTTTACTCACATGCTGCCTGAGCTCTGGGTTAAGAACCGCCCCATTTTTATCTAGTTTATTTAGTTGTTTTGTTGTTTTTTTTAAAGATTTTCTTTTGGAAACACTAGTTGCTTAGCATATCTCAGACTACCTGGGCTTTGTTGTTTCTTGGGTTACTTGTCTTAATTTCAGTTGGCGGCCTTTTAAACTTGCCCCCAGATCTCTCTGTGGGAATTATGTTGTCGTCAAAGAGTCCATGGAAGTGTCTGTCAACCTTTCTATTTGTTCTGCTGCCCACCAAGGATTTAAATCATCCTCTGATTGATACTTGAGCACTGGAATTCTTTCAGGGATTTATAAAACCAGCTTGCATCATTTTAAAAGTCATGAGTATCCATGTGCTCAGTCACACAGGATCGGGTAGCAGTACAGATGGTCCTCATACCTTGGTCTTATTCAGGAGTAAGTTCCTGGAAGAAGGGCAGAGCATCCATTAATCAGACGTCTCCCAGGTGGACTGAAGCCTTGAAGCCAAGCTACCCGGAGGCTGGAGGTCCTGACCTAGCACAAGATGAGAGGAATGCCAGACGGGGAAAGGGAGAGAAAAATCTTCAAGCTTTTTGGATGCCTGTTGAGGAAATCTACACAAAATGTTTTCATTCCTCTCTAGCAAGGTTGGGTGTGTCCTACAATCACCAACATTGGGAATGTGTGCTTTAAGTTTTGACTTTTATAAGAACTCTCCCCTATGGATCGATTTCTCTCTTTAGTGGCTACAATGTCATGAACAATGATGACTTTTCAAATGAAAATTTTAAACTCTTTTACATTTTCTACCTTACTTGCTCTTGTTTTGCCTTTATATTTTAAAGGGATCAGAAAGTAAAGAAAACTATTCTTCATGGCTAAAAGAAATCTAATGTTTGTTGCTGTCCTTTATGTTGTTTTTCCTAAACATATAATTTAACACCATAGAAGTCATGAATAGCAATAGATATTAACAATTCATGATGTAGGAGGGTGATGATGAGTGATATTTATGTGTTCAGACATGAACATTTCCTAAGTTATCTTTCTGTGCTGAAGGCAGCTGAGGAGCCAGAATCTAAATATAGATATTTGATACATCTTTTATGTCCAGATCTGCATAAAACAATACATAACAATTAAAATACCTACTGAAGTCCAGAAAAACTCCTCTCCAACTGCAACAGAGGACAAACATTTTAACTTTTGGCTTTCCAAAGAGTAGTTTTTGCTCCTTCCATTGTTGGGGCTGGTAGCTTCATCTGTAATACGTATACTGGTTGTTCGCAGCCTGGCAACGGCTCCAAGAGTGAGGGGGCTGGAAAACTATAGCCCCTTGTTAGCTGCAGTCCAAACTTCAAAGGCTTCGAGAACATTGAGCAGACAGGTTTCAGCAGCTGATAAAGCAGCCAGGCAAACAAAAGGCAGCTTCCCTCTCACCGAGGTGTCTCCTGATCCAGGGAGATTTTTAGCCCACTTTTTTTCTTTTCTTTGCCACGAAACTCCTGGCAATGAGAAAGACTCATTCTGCCCACGGTGGTGTGCCCCCTGATTCGGCATCAGAGGGAGAGATGGGCATTTATGGCACCATAAATCAAGGGATAAACCATACATGAGCAGCTGGCACATGTGCTAATAACTATAATTATTAATCATGTCAATTTCACACCCTTCAAATTTATGCGGTGCTTTCTGTAGGAAAGCCATCCCTGGCGCCTTGAGCTGTTTATGGTATGAAAATATGATGTGCGGATGGTCTTTGATAATTGTCTTATGACAGTATTGATCTGCCCACAATTGGGTTTGTGGGGCATCGAAGCCCTGCGAAGTGGTTGTCCTTGTCTCCTGGTATATATCATTGTCACACGTTCCCCATTGTTAGTGAGTGGCGTGAATTACTTTCAACATTTGGCTAAGTCTCTAGCTGCTAGGTCACCATTATTCTATCCTTATGTCACTGTGAGGACATTTACTTTGATGTTTCCTTTGTACCTCATCGAAGGCAAAAATCCTTCAACTTCAGAACGGTAGCCCGTAGCAGGGTTTCAAAGAGAAAAGGCACGACAGGTTCGGGGTGGGCAGAGGCCATAAAATGTCAAAAAAATGTATTCTCTTTAAGAATGGCAATTTTATATTTTCCCTCCCATGCCCTTGTCAAGTTTTGCCTGTATATGAAGCGGTGTGGCCGACCGAAGCTGGAGGTTCCAGTCAATTGGCAGGTCCTGTGCTCATTAACAGCCCCTCTGCAGACACCCCAAAGTTTCTGTCATACATGGAATTATGAATCTCTGCTTGTGGCACAGATGGTCAGGCTAAGACTTCAGACTGGCTCCAAGCAAGCCTAGACCAAAGTGGCCAGTGGGCTCCAAGTGATTCATCCACTTGGAAGCCGTCCTGTGTCTTAAAAGCAACCCCCTCCAGGACCAAGCCAGGCAACACCTTGCTGTTGATCTGAATATTCATTTGACCTTGCAGCCTGTCCGCTCTGGAGACCGAGGCCCACAGAGTGCATGGGCCTCTGCCCGCTTGTCTGGTACCCCACGCAGCCCTCGCTGGGCAGTGTCACAGCCGCTCCTGCTGTCTCTACAGCTGCTCTGTTCCAATGACCCCTGGAAGGTTCTGGGGATTGTTCGAAGAGATTTCTATTAATCAACTACAAACTGACTGTTACAATTTCACACTTTTTTTCCCATCATTTCACACATTTAATGAATTTGGGTGTCTTTTAAATTCAAAACATTTACAATCAGGAAAAAAAGGAACCCTCTCCAACACAATAGACAGCAGCAAGACAGCAAATGCCACGTCAAGACCAAGCTCAGAAGCTGGCCATTGAGTTGAGGGAGGCTACCATTCAGGGACTCTCCGAAAGCGTTACAGACCCCCAGCAGCCGCTGCAGCACTGTACTGAATCATCCTCAAGAAAACAGAAACATAGACCTCTCCATGTGTTTGCTGTTCATTGTTACTGGGTGATAAGGAGCCCTTTTCCAGCTCAGCCTAATGTTTAAAATTAAATGTTGCCTTACTTAAAAATAAACACACACACACACACACACACACACAAAAAAAAAAAAAAAAAAAAAAAAAAAAAAAAAAAAAAAAAAAAAAAACACGCAAAACCCATCCCCTTCAGGACAGCCAGAGACTCGGCCTGTCTCCAACAGAGGTCTGCAGTTCTCTCAGGAGACTGCTGGTCCATCTAGGACCCATCTTCTGCTCTCCCAAGCTCCTCCGGGGTGCTGGTCCATAAAGAGACTGCAACTGAGAGTGAAGGAGCCTTTGGGGCTCACAAAGATCCAGACAGAAAGGCTGGGGTCCGCATCTCTCAGTCCCAGGGCGCTGCTCCTCAGCGCTGTGCAGTCCAGAGTCCTCCTGGGTGGTGCGGGGCTGCAGGGCCCAACTCCTCAGGCCTTTGCTTTCCTCTGGCCCTGCAGCTCCCTCCATCCCCTTTGTAGCCATCGGCCAAGCTGCTCTTTAGCAGCCCCTGCTGGTTGACTCTGAAGGTCAGAAACCAACCCAAGGCCTTAGTTTTTTCCCACAAGGCAGCCAGCCAAGGAAGTCGTGGTGGTGGGAGAGCTGAGAGAAGGGTGTTCAGAGTCCGCAGGTTCTCGGCCTCCAACACAGGAATTCCTGATTAGGTGGAAGAGGGTAGCACTCTGCCCATCTCTGGAAACCTGTCCTGGTTTTCCATAAAAGTCTTAGGTTTTATTATGAAAGAAGCTACTTGGTACAATTTTTTGAAATACTTATCTCCTAACTACTGATCTTGTCTCCCTTCCTTTCTCACTTTGACTCTGTTTTTGAAAGTTGGGCTTTTCTTCAAAACTGGTCGTTACTTCCATGGGCCCTGAGTGCCTTGGCCTGGCTGGGCCCCTCCTGCTTTAATCATACTAACATATTAGTGCATAATTTTAAACACATTAAATTTGTTTCCTCTCTTTTCGGTAAAACATGATGAAGGCAGCCTCCTGCTCTTGGATGGCCCCTATGGCTGAGACTCTTCCCGTCTCCAATGAAGACATTTCAGTACTGCTTTATGTGCCAACTTGATGCTGGTTCCAATGTGTAGTGCTACAGCCAGGTCCTCACAGACCAGATCCTGTACCTTGCGAGAAAACCATTTCTAACTGGTGAGGATGCCCCCGGGCAGGCAGTTGTGAGTCTGGGCACAACTGGGTTTATTTACTCTCTTCATTTCCTTCACATCTGCGGACTTCTGTGTAAAGCTGTTGAAGAGAATGCTCGCATTCACACACATACATCACCAACATACATCTATTAAATTTATTCTGAAAAAGAGTCTTATCTCTGTTCCCTTAATTTCTCTCCAGTGAAATTGCTGCCTCTAGGATTTCAGAAGGAAACCAGGAATTTGATATCCTGGAAACATTTTCTAGTTGGAAGTCAAGGGCTGCCTAGTTATCTGAAGTCCGGAAGACTTGACTTTACTGTGATGGAATTGTACTCCAGAAGGTCTGGGTTACAGGTTCCTGCTACCATTCAGCAAGAATAGGCCCAGAGGGTGTGAGGACAGAACCGTTTTACCCCTTGACATGTCACAGCCAAATGCAACACCGACTTTTTTTTTCCTATTCTTTTGAGGACGGCTCTCCCTGACAGGAAATATCAGAGAAAAGCACAGCTTCTCTCAGCTGGCCCTTTCTCTGGGTTTTCCCACACGAAACTACACCCAGGCTCCGCTCTGCACTTTGTTATTATGACAGGAAAAAATGAATTTCTAATGTGCTACTTCTACCAGCTGCAGGAGCTGTGGATCTTCAGTCATGAGGCAGCCTGAGGGGAGAGAGCCTAGGTGAAAAAGAAACCCATCGCTTTTCTCTGATATTGTCCTTCAGGTGCTCTTAAGATCAAAGACAAATTTGAAAACACATTGAAGAGGAAAGTTAATTCATTGAGCCTCACAATACTCCAATAATGTTGGGGGGGAGGAAGTGGGGCCTTGTTTTTTACATTTGCATAAACCTCTCCAAAACTGAAGACCCCTGGAAGCATGCAGCCATATGGAAAACAGAAAAAGACAAGAAGAAGGTTCTTGGAGGTATTTCAACTCCTGTCTCCAGTAAAACTTTAGCTTAGACCTTAAATACCACATTTGAGTATTCGCCACAGCTTTCTAAGCAATTCTGTTTTCACACACAGATGGAATTTTTCTAAGATAAATTTGGTCACCTCTTTGTTTACCAAATAATTTTATTATTATTGTAATCATCCACAGCAAACTGCTCTCTGCCCCCTCAAATCCCTTTTTCTTGGCCCTCTATACCATCAACTCCAATCCCCACAAGAGACTACATTTCCCAGCCTTCTTTGTGGCTGTGAGGTCATGTCACAAATTCTTAGCAATGGAAGAAGCTGAACTGATGCAAGCTTTTAAAGGGAATTTGCTGCCCTGCCCCATGTCTCTCTTTCTCCTGCCCAGCACAAACTTCAGTGATACATGCAGCAGCAATGCACCTGCCTGCACAGGACTGGAGCAACAAGACAGTGTGAGGAAGAAAGCAGTCTCTGACTGAGTGCTCTGGCAAAACTGCCAAACTCTCTTAAGCAGAAATAACCCTGTCCTTTTTTTATTCTAATTAAAGTATTTGGTACAGGGTCTCACAACACAGTTTGGGCTTCCAGTGATCCTATTTTTAGCCTCCCCAGTGCTGGGATTACAGGCGTGTGCCACCATGCCTGGTCTTGGTGGCTCAGTGTGCCCAGGAGCCAGGCCAGCACCAGCTGTGGTGCCTGGGATTGAACCCAAGTCCCTGAGCAGGTGCTTAGTCTGCTGAGCTATCTCTCCAGCTCATACCCTGCCTTCTTTTAAGCTATCACAGTTTTGAGGATCTTTGACTTAACAGCTTGATGTTGAAGTAACATATTCCCCTTTTCAGTAGGGTTCCTGCTTTCCTTTCTATTGCATCTGACGTGGCACCTCCGAGGGCTTTCTCCCATCAACTATGATTACAAATCTTAGTTGACCACACACAGAACTCTTTCCAGTCTCTGCATACAGGATATTGCTAACTGTGCCCATGTGATCCATTCACTTTTTTCCTGGTGACAATATTCTGATGACCTCTGGAGGAACTTCATCCTTTCCCCATTTTTAACCACAAGATTACAGTGTGCTTGGCTCTCTCCAGTTCTTGATTGGCTGAGTGCTTTGAGTTACCTGCCTCAGCTGGGGACTAAAAAAGGGCACCCCAAAGTATGGCGCTTTGACTTTGGCAGCCTGAGTATTTCGAACTGAAGCAAATAGGAAGGCACAGAAGCCAGCAGTTCTCTCTGACCTTCCCCCAACCTCTTTTCTCCCTTGCCTGTTTCTCCTGAAGTAGCAGATCATGAAAGTCAGGCAACTTCCTTAATATGAGTCACAGAATCTAGAATCCTTCTGGCCCAATAAAATCTAGAGACATTACTCTCTAAAGTCTTCTCTAGGCAAGATCTGCACTAATGGTGGTTGGACAGGATATTATGTTGGCTTCTAGTACTACAGTCATCCACTAGGAAAATAATTATTGAATTTTTGATATAATTCAGGTATAAAAAATAAGATAAGTAAGCACCTACACTCTTAATTCACTGATAAGAGATATCTGCTTAAAAAATTCTGTAAATATATCATGTATGCACCTTGTACAATACCAAAACATTATGAAAACAGTTTGCAATGTATTAGTTTATCGAATCTGTATTGTTAAGGTGTCTTGAAACTGTCTGATTGACATTTGTAGTTCAATAAAATAAAAAATAAAAAAAAAAAAATAAAGTCTTCTCTAGTCTCTGAAGACTTTCAAAAGACAGATGTCCTGTCCTACACCTGATGAAAGCAATGTTATGCAGAGGCCACAAATGATCTGAGCCAACAGGCGTTGCTGAGTGTGCTGACTTATTTTTTCACCACCAGGTCAGACTCTATCATGCAGTCCATTTCTATCTGGTTGTCCACTCCTCATCGGGTATGAAGATACAGTTGTCATGAGGTTCTTAGCCTTCATTCCTGAAGGCTTCCATGTCACATAAAACCTTGCTAAGTAAACCTATTATGTTTTGCTTTTTCTCATTTATCTTTTGCTAAAAGAGTGTCTGCCATGCCTTTGTATTCCCCATTAGTGACAATGATAGTTAGGAATGGGACCATAGCACAACTCAGCTGAAAGAGCAAAATGAAGCCTGAGGTGTGGTCTCATTTTCCTGGGAGTGGTGGGTCCACCTGTGAGGTCTGGACTGCAATTATCCTTTTGTTGCCATGAGCAGACCAGCCTGAAGATGGAGGAATGCAGTTCTGAAGTCACCAAGTCCCTGAGAGGACTTCACTGACCTCATCAGATACAAAAGCTACATCTTTTGGTCTTGCTCTATTTCAGTCTTAACTATCCAGCAGAAAAGTATAAAAATGAGATATATAACATGGGGCCATAATAAATTGAGCTGTAAATGGCTCTAGTCAACACCTTCTTCAGATAACTCACTGTTATTGTGGACTGCTGGACTGTGTTGGATTGTGTCGCCGAGTTCAGGCACCTATAATGGTTTAATGACAATGAAGTGCCCATCTTTGACGTGTCTAGACAAAAAAAAAAAGGGGTATAGAGAGGAATAATCATGATGTGTGTGTATAAACAGTACAGTTAGGATAAATATGCAGTGCTTCTGCATAATTCCATGAGAAGCAAGATTTGCACTAATAGTGGTTGGACAGAATATTATGTTGGCTTCTAGTACTATGGACAACCACTAGGAAAATAACAAGTAGACAGTATTAATTATTGAATCTGGGTTATAATTCAGCTTTTAAAAAAATAAGATAAGTATACAGCCACACTCTTAATTCATTGATTAGAGACATCTGCTATGTATATGTGTCTGTAAGTATAATATCATGTATGCACCTACAAAAACAGTTTGCGATGTATTAAGTATCAAATCTGTCCTGTTAATTTGATTTGAACCTGTCTCATTGCTATTTGTTCTTCAATAAAAAAAGAGAAGTCACCAAAAACAGAGGCAAACACTTGACAAGAGTATTTGAGCCTTAATCAAACTTTGCCTGAAGACAAACCTGCCGGGCGTGGTGGCGCATGCCTATAATCCCAGCACTCGGGAGGCTGAGACAGGAGGATTGTTGTGAGTTCGAGACCACCCTGAGCTACAAAGTGAGCTCAAGGCCAGCCTGAACTGCATAGTGAGACCCTGTCTCAAAAAAAAAAAAGGACAAAAAAAAAAAAAAAGACAAACCTACTCATATTTTGACTTTGGCTCACTGGAGTTGAGGAGTCTACCAGTTTCAACATAAAATGTTGCCTCGGTTCATAGACTTAATTCTTTCCATGATTCTGATTGCAAATCAAATTGGTCTGGAACCAAATCAAATTTCCCCAAAAGGTCAACACTGAATTTGTATCAGTGAATGTCCAATTCAGTTTGCCACCAGAATCATGGACGGAATTGTTTGTGAACTGAGGAATCATTGGATTCCCACATATTTTAGAAATGATCTTCCCTTTGAGCAGTTTATTTTTGATGCTGTTTCCCATCAGGAAATCTAGTCACTCTTCAAGGTGTAGGTGATTGCTTACCTGCTCAGTGAGACTTTGTGTGACTCTCCACCTGCTCCACATCCTTTACCCAGTACTAGATGCTCTGGAATTGCTTTGCATAGATTTTTACCATTTTTATAAACAGCTGTGATTATTCATTTATAAGTATTTCTTCCCCAGAAGATCTAATGATAATAACTAACTTGAGATCAAAGAGCATGCCTAGTTTTTGCCATCAATTTTAGTCTCGCACGATGATTGGAATATCAGTCCTCAATAAGTCTGTTGCTCTTATTAATGCAGTAAGGATATCACAAAACTTATTTCTATTGTACCAAGAAGACAATGACTTAAAATTGGATCTCTTCACCATTAAGAATTGTTTGTGTGTGCGCTATGCATCACTTCGGATGAGGAGGCAGGTGCTAAGTGCTCTGCCATTCCAAGGTGGGTGCATCTTTTCAATTCTCCAATTCTCTCTGTGCCTCTCATGTAAGCCAATAGATACTGTCTGCATTATGCTTGGTATAAAAGCAAAGTGACCATAAAATCACAAAGGGGAAATATAAGATGAAAGTGAAAATAAACTCAGGTCAAAGCTAGTAAATATTTAAAATTGAACGTTAGCCAGATCATCCATGAACGCGATCTCTTTCTGCTCATGATATGGGGATTTCTAGTTCTAGGCATGAACTTTGCAGTTTTCAGATTTTTGAAGCAGTCAATACCTGCCCATCTAAGATCAGTTAAAGACAGGATAAGTCTTAATATGTGGGCCTGGGCATGACGACTCTGAGGTTTCATTCCTCCAGTCCTAGGTTGTATCATTAAATCACCAAAGGTGCTGCAAGCCTTTGGTGCTCTCAGCCATGAGCCAGGCTGAGACCTCAGCAACACAAAGGCCAGGAAGCAGATGGAGGCCTGTTCACTGGGCAGGAGACAGATCAGAGCCCATCCCAAGGGGAACAACTCAGCATGTCAAGACACAGTTGTTCAATATGACACAGCCCAAGTGGGAGGTCCGACTGCCTGGTCCAGGAAAGCATGGGAAAAACAAGAATGATAATGTGCACTGAAGCCCATTTGCTCCACCAGTTCTGCAGACATGTGACACAAGTTCAACCAAAAGGCATGATTGCAAGTTGGCAAAGACGAAGGCAAGAACTGGGTCTCAACCAATTGTGTTAAGGCCCAGAGTAGGGTGTTTGGACCTTCGAGCAGGTTCCAGGGTTAGACCCCTACAGAGAAGTCCAAGAGTAAGGGCTGAAGCAGCCCAAGAGTGGAAGTAATGCAACTTGGAGGCAGTAGGGCCCTAATGCTCACCGCTAGGATACTTGGGCGCTGGAAGAGTAGCAAACCTTCGCAGGTCCACAGTCCACACTATTGGGCTGGATGAGTACAATTTGACTTAAACTCAGAGGGGACTCTGGGATGGATGTGGCTGTGTTTCCAAGTCTTTCAGGGATTGGCTTGAAAAAAAAAAGTTGGATGGAGTCTATGCAAGGAAGGGGACAATAGATATATTTTTATGGAGATGAATTAAGACAAAGTAGAAGAATAAAAGTAGAAGCTCAGGCTCACAACAACTGCCCTGACAGTGAAATGTAGAATTTCCTGAATACCATCTAAGAAGGACATTTGGTGGTCAGCTGATGACACTTCACAGGGCTTTGTGTATCCTGATACTGGCAATGATCGTTCTCTTTCTTTTTTTTTTTTATCAGTGCACATTTCTGGTGCATAATGATTATCTTCATAGTGGGGAATTGGCACAAATATGTAACACATCATTCTTTTTGCTTTTTTGTCCCCTATCCCTCTCCTCCTTCTCAGTGTCCCCCAAATTTTGGTTCTAGTAATGGTTTGTGTCTAGGGGTCCCCTCAAAGCCTCGTACAGTCACTGGGGAGAACTTCGAGAGTTTGTGATGAATTCATGATCCAAAGCTGGGATTATGGGTGTGAGTGCCACTCCTGCCCTGGGGCAGGCAGCCTGGTGCAGCATGGTGAAGGGCGAGAGGGAGCGGCCTCTGCTCCTCCCTTTGCATTTTGCTGTTTTCTGCTGCCCTGACCCGCTGCCCTCTGCCATGCCCCACTCTGTTTTGGAGCCTGCTGAGCATGGACTGAAACCTCCACTAGCTGTGACCTAAATAAACTGCCTTTTTTCATTTTGGGTTTCAGGTGTTTTGTCCTGGCAATGAGAGAAAAGTAACCAGGACAATCCTCTTCCCATTTGCAGAACTTCTATTTTCCTCCCATCTCCTTTCTCTCCCCTCTTTCCACTTCCCCCATCCATTTGAAAATGATGTCCGTACTTCTTATTTATCTATCTTCTATTTTACTTTTTCTTTCTCCATATAGAAATACAAATATAAACATATACAATTTGAGTTTCTCATACAAGAGAATCATGTTGTATTTAAATGTATGTGTTTGATTTATCTCACTTAGCAGTATGGCCTCATGGTACATCCATTTACTTACAAATACCTCAAATTTATTTGTCTTTACAGATAAACCTGTTCATTGTACACAAATACCACGATTCCTTGGTATATTCATCTCTTGGTGGGCATACAGGCCACTTCCAAAATTTAGCTACTATAAATTGTACTGTTATAAACATGTATCCTTATAATATGATGACTTTAACTCTTCAGGAAGATATCTAGAAGGGGAATGTCTGGGTCAAATGGAATTTCTGTTTTTAGAGTTAGATTTCCATAGTGGTCATATACTCTTCACATTCTCACCAACAGTACAGAAAGGCTCTTCCTCCCCCAAACCTCACCAGCATTTGTTGTTCTTTGTTTCCTGATGGTAGCCATTCTTTCTGGGGTAAGATGATATTTCAGTGTTATTTTTATTTGCATTTCTGTAATGACCAGAGATGCTGAACATTTTTTTCATGTATTTATTGGCTATTTGAACTTCTTCTGAACTGCTATTCATTTCAGTTGTTCATTTTTCTGTAGGATCTTTTACTCTGAGGTCTAATTCTTTATGCATTCTAGGTCATAATCATCTGTGTGAAGAATATTTGATAAAAGTGTTTCTCCATTTTGTAGATCATCTCTTCACTTTTTTGATTATTTCCTTTGGTATGTAGAAGATTTTAATTTGATATGATTTTATTTGTTGATTCTCAATATTATTTCTGTGTCATTGGGGTTCTGTTCAAAAAGTTTTTACCTATGCTTACATCTTCGAAAATGTTACTGGCTTTCTGTTTCAGAAGACTAAGTGTTTCTGTTTTAACATTTAGATCTTTGATCTATTTTATTTTAGTGCATAGTGAGGTATATGGCCTTCTACTCAGACTTATGTATGTAGATATCCAATTTTCCCAGCACCATTTATTAATAAAGAGGCTACCTTTCCTCCAGTGAATTTCTTTGGTTCCTTTGTCCAAGATCAAATAGATAAATGCTGGCAACAGTTTTAATCGTAGCAATAAATCATCATCCCAGGACTCAGTTTTGATAAGCCATAACCAAAGCATTTATGTGAAATTAAAGTAGAATTCCTACTTCTGTCTTTCCTAGGTGTTGCATTAGCAGTATTTATTTTTCTCTGACTTCTCTTATGTATGGTCATACCACCCTGATCTCATCTCTGATCTCTCTGCAAAATTGTAGAGGCTTGGAAGAGCAGACTATAGAGATTTTGCTGAACACAATTCAAATATGTCTAGGATCTTTTGCTTTCTTATCATAATCTTGTACAGAACATCTCACACTCTTCTCTTTTCATAAACTAGATAATCATTTTATCATTAGTATGTGCTCTTCACTATTTTTACCAATTGTTTTATGAGCACAGAGTAGAAACCTAACGTAGTAGTTGCACAAAAAAGATTTGTTCAATGAATTTCAGTGTTGCTATTTGGGAAATAATGGAAGTTTCTTTCTCTTTCTATTCTCTTGTTTCATTGACCTTTTTGCTATAGTCCATTTTTAGCATATGATATTTTAAGGACCTATCCTTACTTCAAAATTATTTAGGAAATTTTTCATTAATTAAAAAAAAAACTGAAGCACTTACTAGATGTTAGATGTCAAGCCACACACCAGAAGAGTTGTACATATGAAGACTTTTAGATTTCTTTTTGTTTTTTAAATATTTTATGATATTAGGGATGGCGAGATAGCTCAGCAGACTAAGTACCTGCTTTGGCAAGCACAGGGACCAGGATTCGATCCCTGGCCCTACATGCTGCACTGGCCCCGACCCTAGGGTGCTCTGAGCCAGCAATGGAGTCCAAGTGTAGTGATACACAGCTATAATCCCAGTGCTGGGGAGGCCGAAAACAGGAGGATCACTATGAGTCTGAGCTGTACCAAATACATAAATAAAAAAAAAAACAAAAACAGATTTTATGGTACCAAAAATAGGTAAAGTTCATAAACTGCTGTTAAGGACTATGAGATATTAGGTAGAAAAAATATATAAACTGTATTGTGATTTGGGACATGATTACAGTGATGTGTAGATATGAAAATCCATAGAACTGTACACTTAAAATTGTAAATTTTATTCCAGATTGAGCTGTAACTAGTATGACTCAACTTAATGAGGCAGTACATAAATGGTCAAAGACAGAAAGACTATGACAAAGAGGAAGTCTTGATTCACTAGTAGTTTGCCTAACTAGACAGTTAATTCCCATGAATTATTCTAAATTTTACTCGACACTAGGGTCTCAATATTAAAATAACCATGTTTGCTGTAATGAAAGTGCTTACTAGGTCTGCCTGAGATGCCCAACCACTTCACGGATGATCCGTCATAACTTTGGGTAACCACAGAGCAAATGCACCATTGAGTGACCTGACCCTGACCACTTTTCACATAGGGGAGTAACACTGCCAATATCCATCCTTAGCAATTCTGAAGGTGGAGAGGTTCCTGGAATTAACTCACAGGTCTTAGCAAAAAGAGCCACCCCAGAGCGAATACTTGGAGGCTAAGAACTCCTGCCTGGGACTGACGGCCAGCTGTCAGCCCTGAGTGACTGACTGCCCAGAGGATGGGTGCCTGCAGGTGGTGGTGACACTGATGGAGAATGATGGATGACTCTGATGCAGCCCCACCCCACCCACTTGCCCATATGCATGACAGAAGGGCCCCATCCCAGGATCCAGCTGACAAGGCCTCCAAGAAGGCATGTAGATGTGGAAAACAATGGGCCCAGACCCAGCAGAGAGGAAGCACCCAGTACTGAGGTATTTAATGAGTTGCTAGTGTGAAAATAATTTTCTTTCTGACTTTTGAACTGTAGGAATGAAGACTAGTAGAGAGAAGCCATACAACTGGTAACAACCCTGCTGAAAAAAGAAAGCAGCTTTCAAGAAATGTAAATGAAGTTGTTCTGGCCCTGTCAGAGTTGATGGGAGTTTGTTGACACAGCAGACCCTTAGATTTGCTCTGTTTCCTCCTTGCTTTAGTCTGGTTTTCCTGTCCTCCGACCTCCATCTGTGCTGAATTCTCTCCACCTCCTGAGTATACTTTCCTCTCCTTTCCCTCTCCATCATCCATTCCTTCACTGGCTTCTCCCACAGCTTCCTCTCTCCTTCATCATCTTCCTGATTCCTAATTCCACTTCCATGAAGAAGTTCTCCTTCCTTTATTTGTTCCATGTATCATTATCATTCTTTCAAGACTGGAAGGGCAAGTGTGTATTTAGAAGTCAAAGCCTCACTCCAAATGCCTGCCATTCTGGTCTTCTAGATATATACTTCTTGTCAGGACATACCAACTATTACTATACTGCCCCCTTTTTAAAAGGTAGTAAATGAAAAATAAGACAGAAAAAAAAATGTCACAAGACTGTCATGTTACAATGCTTCTATGCTGTATATGGATGGATTTCTAAAGATCTAGGTAAATATATGTAAGTGTTCATTCATATTTTTTATTTTTTTTCTTCTTCATATTCTGTATGGACTTAGTTTAGTATCTCAATACTTGATGGAAAATACATGTTCCATGTTATGCCTATGATGTCTGATATTTAGACTAATAGTGTAAGTAAACTGAACTGCATATGTTGAAGGGTAATAATAAACTTCTCTTCTGGAAGGTTAAGAATCTAAGTTTGCAAATCAAAAATTGGAGAAAAAGAAAGGCTGAAAGGCCAGCCAACATTTTGGCCCTAGCCTTTCAAGGTCAGTGAATACTCAGGACATAGGAGAACCTGTACTGTAATATCATGTAACTCAGTAGTGCCCCAAATTTTCTGATCAAGGAGATTATGGGGCCACAGAAGAATGCAATTTATGATGTGTAGTGTGTTTAAGGAGAGTCACATGGAGAGAAAACATTCTCTCAGGTTTCCACAGAGAGTAAATTGGTCAAGCAATGGCAGTGACTCATCCACAAGGTTGATACTGACAAGGGATCTACAAAGAGCGGTACAGGATAAACCCTGAGGGTACCTGACTGATCTTATCTGATACAAAAATTACATTTTTTGTTATATAGGTTTTGCTTTAACTTGGTCTTAACCATCTAGTAGAAAAGTATAAAGATGGAGGTATATAAAGTATAAAGTTATATTAATATAATGAGCCATGAATGGCTCAAGTCAACAACTTCTATGGGTAACCCACTTCTATTGTGGACTGCTGATCTGTGTTGGATTGTTCTATTAATATATGTATATATATATATATATATATATATATATATATATATATATAGCCATCCATGTTTTGAAAATCTGTAACATGTATCATTGTATGTTACCCTGTTTATGTCATTTGTTTTCTTTGTTTTTGCTTCTGTTTTTCACTCTTCAAGTAAAAATATAAATAAATAAGTAAGTAAGTAAAGAAGTCAAAGCCAGGAAACTTTGAAAGTAAAAGAACATGGAAAACCAGTGTAGGGTTTCTTCAATCTCGGAAGCCACCTTGAGATAGGAGAGGGGAAGAGTTGTTGCTCCATAGTCAGTTTTCTGTCCTTCTGCAAAGATTCTTGCCAGGAAATCTCTAGACTATAGTCATCTGGCTGACATGAAAAATACACACTTACATGAACTACAGTATACTCAGAATGAAAGCCTGAGGGCTGGCCAGAGAGCTTAGTGATTAAAGTACCTGCTTATGCAGTCCTAGGAACCAGGGTTCAATGCCCAGTAAGAGCAGGGCCGGGGAGATGGCTCAGTGGAATAAGTGCTTCCTGGAAAGCACAAGGGCCTGAGTTCCATCTCCAAAAAAAACCCAAAAACTCACAGCAATCCCCAGCCAGTGTCCCCTGTGGGGCAGGGGCCAGCCCCACCCCTAAGGTATGCTGAGACAGCAAATTTGGAGCATGTTGGGGGCTAAAAACACTAAGATCGCTACAAGTCTGATCTGTGTAGTGAGACCCTATATACCCTGTACTAAATACATAAAAAAAAAAAAAAAAGAAAAGAAAACCTGCATGGGAGGGCCAGGGGGATGGCTCAGTGGAATAAGTACTTCCCTGACATGTGCAAGGACCTGGGTTCAATCCCCAGCTCCACACAAAAAAATAAAAAAAGAAAGAAGGAAAACCTGCATGGAACAGGCAAATGAGAGCTAATTATCTATAAAATTCTGCTAACTAGGGCAAATTCTGAGAAACAAGGTTTTATAATTTTACAAGCCTTTATTACTTTCAAGTATGCACAATCATGGAATGGATGCTTCTGCAATAGTAGAATCTCAGGGCTGTTTTTCTCTCTCTCTTTTTGTTCTTGGTACTGGGAATTGAACTTAGGACTTTGCACTTTCCAGGCAGGTGCCATGCCACTGAGCTCTATCTTCAGAAGCTGTCTTGTTGACTAGAGATAACCTTTACATACAGTGGATAGCTGCTCACATTTCTGTTAAGATTGCTTCAGAGGTCCAATTTACTGAAAAATTCTTTCTTTAATTTTGTTTTCACAGTTGAGGCCTTAGGCAAACTTTCTCTTGGAGAAAATATCAAGTTACACTCTCTCCCCAGCACTGTTTCCAATAGTCACAAACTCAGGTTTTGTGAGGCCTCTATTAATGTCTTTGTTATCTTTAACTTTGATACTCTGATGAACCAGAAGTGTTGGCTAAAATATCTTCAATTACTGTGAAACAAATGAACCATGTGTTACATATTATAAACATGGGAACCAGCAGGATACATTTAAACTTTTTCATTGCTGCTGGTTTTTTGTTATTTGTTTGAGACAGGGCCTTGAACTCACTTTGTAGCCCAGACAAGGCTAGTTTTAAACTTGTGGCAATCCTCCTGCCTCAGCCTTCTGAGTGCTGGGGATACAGGAATATGCTACCATGCCCAGAATTAATTTCTTAATTACAAGATATATAATAGTCATTCATAAGCCGGGCGTGGTGGCGCATGCCTGTAATTCCAGCATTTGGGAGGCTGAGGCAGGAGGATTGTTATGAGTTCGAGACCAGTCTGAGGTACAAAGTGAGCTTAAGGCCAGCCTGAATTGCATAGTGAGACCCTGTCTCAAAAAGACAAAAAAAAAAAAAAATAGTCATTCATAAAACATTACTTTGCATAATGTAGGACATGGGTCCTATATTTTAAAAATGAGTGGCAGCCCCACGGTTAGCTGTGGTAACTGCTGAGAATGACCCAGGAATTTGGTGCTTTTTTTTTTTTTTGTATTTGTCTTGGGCATGCACTTGTTGCTGGACTTTAGAAATTTTTCTTCATAACTCTTACCTCCAGCTTTGAGAGTTTCCAACAAAGCAAAACAAAACATTGAATAATCAGAATATAAACTCATTGGCTGGAGCCATCAGACAAAGAAGCTGACAACTTGAAGGTGACATCTATGGACAGCTGTGAGATAATTTTGAAACCTTTCCTATTGACTGTAAAAGTATTATCTTTTCCATACTCACACAAGGTTCATGGCTGGCACCTCTATAACAACAGAAAAACACAGTCAAATTTGCCTAGTATAAATGTTACAATTTTACAGGGATCTTCAGAAATAACTCACAGAAGAGCCAGGGAGATGGCTCAAGTAGACTAAGCACTTCCCTGGCAAGTGCAAGGTTCTGAGTTCAATCCCTGGTTCCACCAAAAAAAAAAAAAAAAAAAAAAAGAAAGAAAGAACTCAAAGAACCAGAGAACTCGTGTGTATGTTGGTAGAAAATCAGATAGATGTATGATTGGGGAATGCAAAATTGTAGAATTTGGTGTTGATAAACTGTGAGGAACATCTCTGTGCTCAGCTTTCCTGGGCCTCAGTCTAGGTCTCTACCTGGAGTGAAAGTCTGATGATTTAGGGAAGTAGGTCAGAGCTGCTTCAGGGGAGCAGGGAGTAGGAGGGACAGTCATCATAAAAAGAAGCAATTGAAAAATAGGGGATAAGAGTGACCTTCTCGCTTCTGGTGTTCTCAGTTTGCTTCAGCTTAAAATTCCTAATGTGCCACGGTGCCCTACTATTAGGTGTTGTGTATGAGAATAGTGGGCCCAGAAAGGGTGTAGCATAAGCGAGGGTGAACCCAGGCTTTTTTTATTGCACAACTTCAAAAATCCCTAAATGGAATCACAGAAATTGGTCTTTGTCTCTGTGGATGCTGGTTCTGAGGGTCTCTTTGGGTCAGCCCACCTGGGTGTGCAGCATGTGTAGACCCTTGGCACAAGCCAAGACATTGGAGCAAGGCCAGATGCGGGGGCTGGGGGATCAGCATAAAGCATCAACTGAAACTGCAGCTACAGCAGCTATAAGTTTCAGTCTGAACTCCACCACTTGCTGCCTATATTTCTTTATCTTTGAAGTAGGCTAGCAGAGATAAAATGGTAAGTTAGGGAGGCCTGTGGGTTGGCTCAGTTGTTTAAGTGCCAGTCAGGTGCAAGGGACCCTAGTTCGATCCCAGCTCCCCATGCCTTAATCAGACCTGCCCTTAAAGCAGCCTGAGCCAGGTGAAAAAAAAGAATCCTTTGCAACTTTTGGGCTGGCCTGATAGCTCAGAAGATTAAATCACCTGCTTATACAGAGCGCAGTGGCCAGGGTCAACCCCTGGCATACTGTGCCAGTCTCATGCCTGGGGCATGCTGACAACAGCAATTGAGACTGAGACCTGTAATTCCAGCTTTTAGGGAGGCTGAAATCAGGAGAATCACTATGAGTCTGATCTACGTAGTGAGACCCTATAAACTGTAGATGCTGTAGACCCTGTACTAAATATATTTTTTAAAAAGTGGTAAGTGAACTGAAAGGTGAGTCAAAAATTGGGTAGCAATAATTAGGTAAATGCTAATTGGCCCAGAAGGGCAATTGTCAAGCTGGACAGAGGGTGTTTAAAAGATTATCATACTCTTCTTGCCACTTCACTTGGAACTTTTCATAAAGAACAGCTTGTAATTTTCTAAGGAAAAATACTTTTTAAAGTATCAATAACTACTTATGCCATAATGTTGTTTTAAGAATTAAATGAATCAATAAATTGATCTAACTCACCCCATGTAGGCAACGTTGGACTCACCTCTGCGTAGACCCCGGGTGCATGTATTGTTAGTGTCGCTGTTACCGTCTCTCCCAGGCTGCACACTAGCAGAGATGGCTGTAATGCCAACTTCAGCAACACCAAATGCATTGGTTCACCCAGAGAATGCCCCCTGCCCATTTCCATTACCCAACATTTTAGTTCAAGACTGACCTCTCACCCTCTCAACAATGTCTGAAAGCCAACGAGCTGCTCCCCTGGCCCCTGTCTTGCTCCACACTTTTAATGAAGCCACGAGTAGAATTGTACATGAAAAGAGAGGCCCAAGCCTGGCATTTCTGCGTGTAGCCACGGCTGGAGCTTCGGATGCACAGACGGAGGAGAGACCAAGGAGGCACTGAGGTCAGGCCCTGGGCTGGAAGGAGGGTCTGGAAACAAGGCTATGTGGAGGTTACGTTAATACTTCACCTAGGAGAGTATTTGATGATGAGAAACTGAGCGTGGATCACATACTGCATGCATTTATGAAGTAATCACACTGTATCTCATAGCCCGGTACAATTAAAATACAATTTGTGTGAACATTTTAAAAATGAAGTAATGATTTTGTTTATCATTGGAGTCACTTTTTTATTTTTAATCTATAATGATATATATATATATATATATATATATATATATATATATATATATAATCTTAAAGTTAAAGATAATTAGAACAAATAAAGAAAAATCACAGATTTAACTAAGGAAGTTCTCAATACATCAATGCTGGATGCAATTAATCAAGAAAGAAATTCAATTCTGGGAAATATGTTTATAGATAATAAATTGAACTGGATGCATAGATGTGTGACAGACACATACAAGTTTCCCTCTCTTGTTCTCAGAAACTATTTCCCAGTTCATTAGCACAGCAGAGAGAATCCATGGAGCTGAGGAAGAAGTGGATGATCACGTGCAGCCTCCTAGTTTGATTAATAAGCGACAGACTCATGTTCCTGTTTTGGAGGAGCTTTTCTATCATGGCCATGGTCTCTGGAGAGCTCCGGCCTACAAAGCGATAGCATCTGGTGCCCATTATCTGCCCAGATCTGTTGTGATTAGTCCATATGATAAGCCTGGCCAATTGCTCTGGGCAGGGGATCACTACGTTCCCCCCACCAGGCACTGGAGCTGTCACTTCTGGTTTGTGGCCCCTGCTAATTTGCCACCACAATTTCCAATATCTGGTAGAATTCCACAAGGAAATCTCAGTGCCCTGCAGGGGCAATAGGCTGCGTGGCTGTAGACAGGATGCTGCTGGCCCTGGTAATAAAAAGGAAAGCTCTATCAATTAGCTCAAGCAGCTCTGTGGAGATATGATGGGCAGCTTGCCGCCCACTTCCATTGTGTCGTGCTCATGAAGTGGTTCAGGAAAAACCCATACTTGCCACGCACAGAAGCAGGGAAGTAGCTAACGGCTAAAAACGGAAGGATAGGTTCAGAAACTCTTTGCTATTTGAATAAAATGTGTTTTCTGGCTTTCTGAATGCTTTCCATATCCTTTGTTCATTCTCTCTCTCAAACTCTGAGACCCAACGATAATTGAAAACTACCCAGGTGGCACAGCAGCCTGGCACTGTGGACAGAAGAGTCAAGCTTTTAAGAAGGATAGCTATATTTCATGGTAGAATTCATTAATACTGGAGCTGGCTGCTGTATTACAACTTCCTTTAAAGAAACAACCTAATGTGCTGGGGAGATAGTTCGGTGGCTTAAGTGTCTGCCTGGAAAACATAAGGTCCTTAGCTCAATCCCCAGTGCTACTAAATAAATAAATAAATAAATAAATAAATAAATAAATAAACAAACAAATAAATAAATAAATAAAAACCTAAGGAACACTTTTATGAAAGTTTTCCAAGTTTATTTGGAACAACTATGGACTGACTGCAGAAATTTTGTAAAAATAAAGCCAAATGAATTGTAATTTTCATAGAACTGACGATAATCATTGAACAACTTTTTACTGAAATGAATGCAAATATTGTCATTAAATAAGTTCTGAAAATAAAAGCTAAACCATTTCCCCAAACTGAGATTGGAAAAGAAAGATCAAATAATTCTTCCATGCTTTTTGTGACCTAACTAATCTTTTAAATATTATTTGCTTCAGAACATTTTTGAAGGATATACTTGTCTTAGTTACTTTTCTCTCCTTGTTGAGGCAAAAATATTCAATACTTACAAGTTAAGGCACAAAAGGTTTATTTAGCTCCCAGTCTGTAGGGGTTTCAGTCCGTAACCCTTTGGCTCCAAGGCAGGGTGGCACATGGCAGAGGGGTGGCGAAGAATAGCAAAGCAGCCAGCAAAAGCCAAATCAGGCTCTTTCTGTCTCTTATATCGCATCTAATCTACCAGGATTAGGGCAGTACCAACCTAATCAGTGGACTCATCCAGCACTCATCCTCTGTTAATCCCAGTACCCTTGATCCCAGCACTGCACTATGAGTTAATCACACACTAGATTTAACCACCTGTGAAAACCCTGCTCCCCATGACTGTATGAAACATTATGGAGACATCTAGATACAAACTATAGCATTTTGCTCCCACCCCTCCCCCCTTATGCACATCCATTTATGCAAAAGGCATTTAGTACATCTCCAAGAATTACCAAAGTCCTAACAGTTAGCGTTGCTCAAAAGTCAATGTCAAAAGTCTCCTCTGAGATATAAGGCAAACTTAGCTGTGAGCTTGTGATAGTTGATGTACTGGAAGCTTAGCTGAATTGGCTCAGCCAACTCCGCACCCTAGGGCAATGGAGGGTCCACCCTAGAGAGACTCAACACTTGAAGGGCATATAAATGGGTAGAGGAAGACTTCACGCTGCTTCCTCGGAGGCGCTTAATCGTCGAGGAGCTTGAGCATTACAGCTGTGCCACTTGACGGGAGCATGAATCTCTGCAGCAGCTGCCACCACTTCCCTGGGGGAGCTCTGGTCTTCACCGTCAGTATGCAAGGAAGAGCGAGAAGGTTGACAGATGCTGCAGCTGCTGCTCCTCCTCTGCTCTTCCTTGTTTTCTTTTTTATTTTGCAGATCCAGGGATCAAACTCAGGACTTTGTGCTTACCAGGCAGGCTCTAATGCCACCAGCTATCTTCCTGGCCTCTTCCTTGTTTTCTGCCACCATGAACTGCTGCCCTCTGCCTTGAAACCAAAGGAGTATGGACTGAAACCTTCACTAACTGTGAGCTAAATAAACTTTTCCTTTCTCAATTTTGGGTGTTAGTATTTTGTCCCAGTGAGAAAAGTAGCTGAGACAGATCTCCTATGTAAATGAAAAGAAAGTTGAACACTTCCAGCATTCAGTGACACAAGATAGAGATTTCCATTTCAAAAGTTACAAATGGAGATACAAAAGAATGGGACCAAAGCCAGTACAAAGTATAGTAGGGCAAACATTAAATCTGTGTTCCATGTGCAGCATGTAAGACAATTTGCGGCAATGTTGTGAATCCAAAGGGCTTGGAAAACCACCCCAGTAGCACTTCCAGTGATGACAGTTCCCATGGTCTCTCTCTTGAGCCAGCTCTGCTCCCTCCTTTCAGCATTCCTCAAATGATTCATATTGCTGGCTTATTTGAACTTCTAAGGCCTCCACTGTACCTTTTGCTTTACACTCACAACTTTACACACTCCTCTCTCAGGGACACATTTCCTTACCTCCTAGGCCACCTTCTAAAATCCAGGTAGAAACCATCATGACCCCACAGCTCTTCCATTCTGCAGGAACCTACAACCAGCACCACATGGATGATGCCAGAGTCTAAAAGCTGGTACAGCAGTCAGGCTTCCCTCTTTCTTGGCCATAGAGGTCAAGTAGCTGGATCACTGAGCACTCTGAATCAAATTCCAAGGAACACATTCTCTATGCTACCACAATTTTGGGCCATGATGCTCTGGGGCTTTCTTTTCAAAACAAAGTTTTTCACTTTTGCAATTTTGAGCTGCAAACAGCATAGTCCTTATTTCTTCTTCTTCTTCTTCTTCTTCTTCTTCTTCTTCTTCTTCTTCTTCTTCTTCTTCTTCTTCTTCTTCTTCTTCTTCTTCTTCTTCTTCTTCTTCTTCTTCTTCTTGGCAGAACTGGGGATTGAACTCAGGCCCTTGTACTTGCCAGGCAAGTGCTCATTCTACTAAGCTATCTCCCCAGCCTTGTTGCTTCTTGTAATGCCCTCAGACCACCTTTTCTATTCTCCTGTTCCTTCTCAGAAATCAAGAACTTCTCTGCTCTATCTTTGCAGTTCATAGTTTTATTGGGCTTACTTTCTGAACAAACTCACAATGTTTTAAGTCATTCTGCTGGGCTCTTTGCTCTTGATTTTCAACATAGATTTAACTAAAATCCCCCAACAGCAACCACGGCACCTCCTCAACATTACACTGCCTTGAAATTTCTTCTATGAGATTAATTAATCTGCTACCCTTAATCTCAGGCTCAGGTAGACTCTCTGGATGTAAGCAAAGTGATGACAAACTTTCTCCCAAGCCATAACACACATTATCTGGAGTTCAACAACCAATGCAGTCTTTCTTCTCAGCAGAACTCTTTTGAGTCTGGTCTTTACTGACCTTCTGGTCTTCTGAGCTCTGTCAAGAATCTTCCGTACAGTTACAGCCTAAGGGGCTCTAGCACTATATTTTCAGCCAGCACCTCCAAACCTTTTGAAACTCTTCTCACGAGCAATACGCAAAGGCTCCTGGACCACATGGTTGGGTATAGTCACAGCAATGACCCCACTTCTGGTATAAAATTCTGTTTTAATTCTTGTTGCCAAGACAAGATACCCAACACCCACAAGTTAAGGGATAAAAGATTTATTTAGTTCATAGTTTGTAGAGGTTTCAATCTATAACTGGCTGGCTCCAAGGCAAAGTGGAACACAGCAGAGGGGAAACAGTTCATGGCAGCAGAAAGCAAGAGCAAGACAAGTGTCTTTCTGTTCTTCACACTGTATATAATCTATTGGGATTAGGGTGGTGCCAACCCGATCAGTAGACAGATCCAATCAATAACCCTTAATCCTGGCATCTTTAGTCCCAGTATTTTATTATGAGTCAATCACATGTTCTAGGTTCAGCTATCTCCAAAACCCTCATCCCATAACTGCACGAGACTTTAGGGAACATTTAGACAAACTATAGGGGGACATTTAGACACAAACTTTAATACTCATTTTGATTCTTTTGAATATAATTTTGGCTAATAATTCCGAATATGAAATAAAGTAGTAAAATATGACAATTTGCTATCTTTTATTCAATAGAACTCATATTTCCTAACTAATCAGATACCAAGTGCTGTGACTAAACATCACAACATATGTGTTCACATGCCACTTAATTTGCATATTTGCATAACAAAAATAAAATTATCATTTATCATGTGAGAAAAAGACAGTGTGAAGGGCATCTGAATTTCTCTTTTGTTACAGTGTTTTGGCATCATTTAAAAATGGGCCTAAGATCCAAAATGGAGAAAGATTACCTTTCCAAGATGTTAGTTGCAATGGATTACCAGATGTTAAGTTTTGTAAGTAAGTGTCAGGTTTGTACAGGTAGAATCATTTCAGTAGATGTAAAAATGGATGATATGAAATAGTGGTAGGGAGATAGAGAGAAAAGTTTCTATATTATCAAGTAATTTCATCTCAATCAGGTTTTTTGTTTGTTTGCTTTTATTTTTGTTTTCCACTATCAGCCATGCTTGAAAATGAAAGTGTAAAGGTCAATTTCTGAGAAAATCACAAACCTTAACCAATTTTACTTTGCTTAAGTTCTACTCGCCTTTTCCCCTTTTTTATCAGTCCAAATTTATTTTTTCTCACACTGCCCAGACTACATTAAACCATGGAGAGTTAGCCTGCCCTTAGCAAACATTCCTTCCCCGGATCCATTTCTCTCCTTCCAAGCTCTGGCCTGCATCCTATGCTCTCAGGAAGGAGAGTATAGACCTGAGCCAGGTCTACTTGGTAAGGGCAGATAAGCTCAGTGGTGAAGCTTTCTCTGAATGGTGGTGCCTAATGATTCCGGCTTTAGCTGGACTTAGAGGTCTGACTGTAATCCATGAGTTATATGCAAATGAGATTCACTCACTAATGAACTTTCCTCCCTTCCATATTGAGTGTTGGTGTCTCAACTAAGATGAGGGGCCAGGAGGATGGCTCAGAGGAATAAGCGCTTCCCTGGCAAGAGTGAGGGCCTGAGATCAATTCCTGGTTCTGCCAAAAAAATAAATAATAAATAATTTTAAAAAAAGATCAGCTAAGATGAACCCAGTAGGTAAGTCACTGGAGCAAACTACATGAAAACTCTATCACTAATAAAGTTGCCTCCCAAGGTAGGTTGATAGTCAATCTATACCTTAGACATAGTCACAGATGAACTCAGGTAATGCATTTGGATAACCGGATCTGCAAAGTCTTGCCTCTTCATAAGCCTATTTTCAGTGGTTATTAATTATATAATAAGTTATCATTTCATTTAATGAGGAAGTATCAGAAAAAAAAGTTTATAAGTAAACAAAGTGTAAACTGATTGGCCTACCTATGTAAATGGAGTAAAAATGTAACCAAAATATATTTTATGTTCTTTATGTTTCACAGAAGTTAAAACTACTAGTTCAGCACTGTATTTTAGATTTTTCCATGCATGTATTATTACATTTTTTACAATATTATCCATCTATGATAGAAGACTCATGATTCCTGCACAAGGTTAAAGTCTTGTGAATCAGAATACTTTGCAATCTTTCATATTCATATAACAGATTCTGGGTATGGTCATGCTGCCAAACCAGAAGAAAATACTGCTTTCTTTGACATAAACACGTCTTATAGGATATTATCAGTAGTTTTATTTGTGGCATTGTAGATGTTCCTCTCTTTAACATTTCTATTATCCTTATTTTTTTCTTCTCTTGAAAGAAGCAATTAATTTAGTAACGGTAGCAAAAAATAAAGAAAACACAGAAGTTATTTTCAGTGATTCCAGGCAGCATGGCCTGTTCTGCTAGCAGATGTATTTTGCTCAGTTCCTAATTGCCTCTGTTTATCCACTCACTACTCAGGAAAGCAAAAGCTCCTCTTCTGAAAAGTGGAGAACCAATGATTTGTGTTAGTGCCGAGACAGGGTTGTATGTGTGTGATGAGAATATGGTAATTCTACTGGCTTAAATTAACAAATATACAATTTATAACAATTTTAAAAATCATGTGCAAATGGGTACATTTAAGTACTTACCTAACTTTGCTAAATTCCTTCTTCAGAAAATGGAAGCGGAGTCTCCAGTGCTCTGCGTGCAAGGCATCACAGTGGCAGGTAAAGTCACTGGGGAGCAAGAGCTGCCGCGACGACCCCTGGCACAGCCCTGGTAGTTCCACTTGACTAGGCGTACTGAGGAGCCCTCTTTTCTGAGAAAGGTCAGACTGTCTCCATTGACACTAATGGACCATTTTATGCAAAACTGTTCGTTTTCTGGAAAGGGCCATGTCTGACTGGTGGACAGATTGACAAAAATCACTTCATTACAACAGTACTCCTCATGTGTGGCCTCGTTCCCGGTAGTGGTGTAGACATGGGGAGCTGAGCACGGGCGGGCTTCTCTCCACAACAGGCATCAACTACAAGTCCTAGGTCCTGCATTCAGACAATGCATCCTGTCATTGGTACCCCACAAATACCAACCTGGTGACTCATTTGTCCCCAGAACCCCCATTGTCCTGCAACTGAGTGTTACTGAAGACATTAATTGTGTCAAGCCCATTCTCATTCTCCACAGAACAATGAACGGTGCTGCTCATGGCAAGCATGGCCAGCGAGCTGGTGCTGTCCACTCTGCAGAAGGCACTTGCTCCAGAAATGCCTTCGCTGTGTCCAACAATACTACAGGCCCAGAGCAGAAAAACCACAGAAGGGAAAAGGCACTGCACTTGGGGACAGAGGAGGAACAGGATTTTCTGAGATATGGGAGGCAGAATGGAAGCAAGAGGCTGAGACATGGGGAAAATGCTGGAAACCTCTGGTTGGGTGGAGCCAAGGTTCTTGAAGCTACTGCAGACAATATGACTTCTACTGTGAGGGTCACTGTGCTCTCCTGAAGTTGTCTTGCTGGCTTAAGTCAGTGCACCTCCCTCAAGTTAATCTGAATGCTGATTCTGTATTTATCATTAGTCTTTCCAACACCCCATTACATTCTGACTTCTATACTGGGGCTAGTAATACTAGACTTCCTTTGATGCTCAGAAGCTAAATTTTCCACCTTTCCAAATACTAAAGAAATGCTGTCTTTGCCTTTAAGAACACAATGACCAGCAGGCTGTGAAAGGTCCGTTTTGCTGTGATTTGCACAACCCAGGACTGCTCAGAGCTCAGCTGCACCAGCCTCATTTCCATAAGCATCATGTGGTGTTACAGAAACCACATTTTGCCAAGCTGTCAACTATACAGCCTTCTCTTTGCTAAACAGACTCCCATTAAAACTGTCTGCACAATTTGTCAGTTAAATGAGGTACAAGAGGGACGCTCTATTTGCCCCTAATTAGCTGCACAGACTACCTTTGTCTGTTTGATTAAGCATTCACATTATCAATTTTGTTTAATCTGATTCATTTCACACACCTCCCCTGGGACTTGGCCCATACGGTTAACTAATCTCTGGTATCATCTCTCATATCAGGCAGCTATCATCTCCCCCAGAATACATTCAAGCCACCGGCAGCATGATCATCACGCTTGACAGAGGGGAGTCAATCTGGTTCTGGACAGACATTTAGCTCAGGACCTGAAGCTACACTCGAACTTGCTCAACATGGAGTTGAGAGCAGCCTTTTCCTCAGGGCCATCTGTCCTCAGTCAAGCATCCCCTAGTTTGTTCATGTCCACCCATTCCCTTTTTCAGGCAGCAAACATATTGCCTGCCTACTATGCACCATTGGCTGGGGGTGGGCTGGGGAGGGACACAGGCCATATACAATAAGGTCCGTGCTCTCCTATTGCTCATGATCTCAGCCCCTGAGAGTACTGTGAAAGCTGTCATGGCTGTGCACTCCTCCCAGAGGCCAGTTTGCCTAGGACCTGTCACTCATGGCCTATTCAGCGTGGCTATGAAACAACTCTCCAAAGAGAGCTTTCCAGAAGGCTTTAAACATGAGACCAGTGCTCCTCCCACTTCCAGCTTGGCCAAGTGGCCAACAATGGCAAAGGAGGAATCTTAGGAATTAAAATCAACAAATCACTTGATTATAAGGAGCTTTCAGATTCACTGCATCTCAGACGATTGAAGTTCTTACTCCTTCACAAAACAGTTACACTCACATCTCCATCAGTAGTACATTAGCAGATAGTTTATTAAACCTTAGAGGAAGACAAATAAAAATTTTGAGAGAAGGAGGGATTGGTTCAGCTCTGTGGGAGTCTAAATCTATTCTGGGAATGAAAGCAGTTAGGGAAACATACATGTATTCATAGTTCATGGGATACTCACATTCCTGAAAAATAATAGTAAAACCATACGCGGGTTAAGAGTGCAATCTTGGAAACATGTTTTGCTGAAAGGTTTTGGTGCCGGGCAGGTGATACAAACTAGAGAAAGAATGGTGGAACCTCAGCCTGGGGGTGGGAGGATTTGGAAATTGTCCCACATGGAAGAAATTCCGTCCTTGATGTGTCTAGGAATTTCCGGGATGATAGGACTGGCTAGGGGAACTGAATATGGCTCAGCATGGATGACTTTAGCATGGGTGACTTCCTAAATGGGTTCTGCTATGCCACAGAGCTGCCTCTTTTTTTTTTTTTTTTTTTTTTTTTTTTGTCTCATTTATGTGTTTGGTACAGGGTCTTACTATGCAGCTCAGATTCATAGTGACCTTCCTGTTTTCAGCCTCCCAAGCATTGAGATTATAGGTGTGTGCCTCCACACCCAAACTCAGTGGCCAGTGCAGCACATCCAATATGTGGTGCTGGGGATTGAACCCCAGTCCCTGAGCTTGCCAAAGCAGATGCTTAGTCTCCTGAGCTATCTCCCTGGCCCTAAAATTGCCTCTTGCTTGGTCAGTTCTGACATGTGCATGGCACATACTACTGAGCAGACCTGCAGTCCACAGGCACCAACTCCAGGCAATAGGTCTCTGTAGGTAAGGCCAGTCTTCTAGTTTTGAAGCTACTTCTAGTGCGCAACTCAGATTGTCTTTCTCCAAGCACAGAACCTGCAACTCTTTCGGCAGCAATTCCTGTGATGGTTTCTCCTCTCCCCCTCTTCCTAGCATACTTCAGGTTCTTAGCCTTCTTCAGAGTGAGAGTGCAGCACCAAGTCACATATCCATAAGTGTCCAATGGATGGAAGCCAGAGTAGGACTTAACTCTGTGGATACAATCTAGGACCACACTGATTCAGCAACCTCATTTCAGTGGGTTTTCATATTGGCCTCAAACCTGAGAGTTCATTTCTTGGCTGCTTTTATTCTGGGCTCACGCTGGATTTGCCCCATTATGCAGCTTCATGACAATCCCCATTACATGCTATCCAATGGCCCCCAATTCTTCATTTTGGCCTGTGCATCAGTGTCTGGCTCTGCTCTTCTCACTCTATGCTTCCTTCCAATGGGAGAAGGACAGCATCACCATCCTCAAAGAAGTCATTGATTAAACAGCAAAAAGGACAAGAATGAAAATTGGTTCAAAAAAAAAAAAGTCACCAAGGTTTCTAGAACAAAGCACACAAAACTTCTGGTAAGCTATATTGGGCAATTAGATGTGCCAAACACTGCAGGAAGTATTTAATTACTCTTTATTGCTAACTTTATTTAGTGTCATTGACATTAGATTACAAATGAAAACTCTGAGAGTAGAAGCTCAAGAAAATATCCTCCATAAAGAATATAGTTAATAAGCATGTGGAGGGGTGAGAAGCATAGCTCAGTGGTACAGCATATGTTGAGCACAGACCAGGTCCTAGGTTCAATCCCTGGCACCAAAAATACACACATAGATACACACACACACACACACACACACACATGACTATGAGAGGTGTTAGACATAATAATTACCTTGATGGTCATGATCATCTCAATGTGTATGCGTATCTAAGCATCGTGCTCAATATTTTAAATGTAGACATTTTTTATTTGACTAAAAAATAACATGATCAGGATAATTAAAATCCTAGCCTAGCTAGGCTAAACTAAATCACATATATTTTAGGAAAAGTAAATGAAAAACTGGAGACTACAGCTCAGAGATAGACCACTTGCGTAGCATGTATGTGGCCTTGATTCCCAGCACTGAAAAACAAATTGGTGATAAAACTTGTTGAATATGTGGCAGTCTTTATGTTTTGCCACAAAATTTGCTTGTTAAAGTAAAAACATTTTTAAATACATTACTATGTCGGACTTTATTTTATTATTATTATTATCATCAACTTCATTTTATTTTTATTTTAGCTCTTTTCTTAAAGGTATTTGGTACAGGGTCTCACTATGCAGTTCAGACTCATAATGATCCCCCTGCTTGCAGCCTCCCCAGTGCTGGGATTGCAGGTGTGCACCACCATGCCTGATCTCCATGTCTGTCTTGCCAGCCCTAGCTTTTTCTTTTTAAGCTTGAGTCTTGTTACGTTGACCAAGCTGGTCGCAAACTCACAAAGATCTTCTTGCCTCGGCCTCCCCACTGCTGGAATTGTAGGTCTGCGTCACCACACCCAGCTAAAGTAAAGATATTATTAATATAACTAACAGAAAATTCTACAAGAAGACATACTAAAATATTAATAGCATGTTTTGCAGATTACAAATATTTTATATTATAGTTATTTAATAAGATTTTTTAATGTTAAAAATTAAACCAAGGAGCATGCAGGTCCATGGACCTTACCCTGAGTGAAATGTCTCTGAGTGACAAGCAGGGGTGAAGGCCCTCGGCAAAGAGAGATGAATTCTGAGTAGGCCCAGCAACAAGACAGGGCTTTTTCTCCTGTATATTCCATTTGATATCTAAAGGTTTTACCTTTTCTCAACTTGATGGATGTGAAGTTGATTATCCTTACTTTATAAACATGGATTTAGCTGCTTATTAGCTGACTGGGGCACCTATTCCTGTGCTTATTCACCACTTGAGTTTTCTCTTCTATAGAAAAAATATATAGACTCTGAGCCCCTTTTTCTACTTGGCTCCTTCTACCCAAAGGATATAAAGTTAAACTTAGCAAGAATCAACTGGAGATCTGTCTTGAAGCAGGGTGACTACAGTTAATGATAACAGCCTTCATGTTCAAAATTGCTAGGAGTAAATTTCTAACGTCTCTTCACATAAAATGAGTATTAAAGTGATGGCTGTTGCTTACTTTAATCTTTCCAAAGGCAGACAGATAGTGTACACACATTATACCCCACAAGTATATATAGTTATTTTCAATCGAAAATAATATTAATAATAAAATATTTTAAAATGCCATATGTTATTAATTTGGGTTATATTTTATTAGAGAATGACAAAATGCTCCACAAGATTGCCTTCTGCCTCTGTTAATGACCCCATTCTGGGATCACCCCTTTCAGACGGTTGGCCCCAGAAACTCAATGCATCACACACACACCACTGTTCCCCAGCCACGTGTCTGCCTAGTTGTAGTGACTCTGTCCTCTGTCTAGTTGGCCAAGCAAGAGCTCAGTTTCTCTCTGGCTCACCACAACCAGTAGGCAGGCCTCCCCTGCTCTCATCTCACCCTCTCCACCCCCATGTGCGGTGCACCCCTCCCCCACTGCACTTCCCCAGTGCTCCTCCCTGTGGGCCTGCCTAGGGAATGCCTCTCGCAGACCCATACCACCATCACCAGGGCCCAGGACAGAAGCGAGAGTGCAGTGTCGGTGGGGAAGTACTAGTGAGTCCTAGAAACAGTTGGGGGTGAGTGCACATCAATGTGAATGTGTTTAGAACCACCGGACTACTCACTTAAGAACAGGTTAAAATGATGGGCTCAAGGTTACACAGACTTCACCAAAACTGAAAATACACAGGGCAAGCTATGTTCCTTGGGACAAGCCTCCTTTGCAGTCACTGATGGCTTCTTTCTGTTGGTTACAGAAGCCCAAATGCCTTTGCCAGCTCACCACACTTTCCTGGCTGCCCTAGCCCATGGCATTCTGCACAAAATCACCACCTCTTGTCCCCAGGTACCATGCAGTTTGACTGTTCAAGACATGCCCTCAAGTCCCTTTCCAGTCTAGCCATCCCTCCATCCCTGCCCCTGTATTTTGATGTTATCATTTGGTTCATTCTAGAAATTAAACAAATGACATAGTATGTAGTTTTTGTGTACGACTGTTTTTACTGGACACTTGCTCTTTAGAATACTTTTCAATGCTGAATATTATTCCATTGTATATGACTATATAATAATTTATCATACTTTATGCAATACCATTTGATAAACATCTGCTTGGTTCTAGTTTCGGGACATTATGGGTAATGATACAGAGGCAAGATCTGCACTAATGGTGGTTGGACAGGATATTATGTCGGCTTTTAGTGCTATGGTCATCCACTAGGTAAATAATTATTGAATCTTTGATATAATTCAGCTATAAAAAAACCTGTAAATATAATTTCATGTATGCACCTTGTACAGTACCAAAA
>PVKA01011586.1:0-60494 GCA_004027165.1 Ctenomys sociabilis | reverse complement strand
CCAGTTTTGCTGTTGTACTTTCATAGACGTTTGTAAAAAGACATTTATTATGCAATAGCATACATTTAAAGCAGTTTAAAAGATTAATCAAGTGAATATTGATCACAAAACAATATTCAATAAAAGTTTGGAGATTACATTTGAATTACAAAATATTTGCCCTTACATATAAAGAAGTAAATTATTAACTTTAAATTATTCAGTACATGTGATCTATAACATGAATTATTCATTGGTAGCAGTCTTCATATAACAGGGATTTCTTAGAAAATATATGTTTGAAGCATCATATATTTCATTGCAATAAATATCTATGTAAGTAGATAAAAATGAACTAGAATTTATTTATCTTTGTTAGAGCAGGTTGGATCATGAATTATATTAATAAATTGAGAAGGTTAACTGTACCACATGAATTCTCATTGTGTTCAGTCTAATCCTCTGCCCACTATCGATTTCTTTCCTTAGATCACATTAAATACGTGTAGCATTCATTCATCACTTCCTTGTTCCAGACATTGTGCTTGCTCTTTATTTATCCAGAGCCTTAAAAGTCCTCTGGAAACTTGGTTTCTCTACTATTCCAAATTTATCAAGGAAGAAATGAAGATTTATCAAATTTAAGTAATATGCAGGTTGTAAACTGCTGCGAGAAGATCTGCAGACTGCAGAAAGGAGCTTTCAAATTTTACACTGTGTAACACATTTCAAAAGCAACATTTTCATTGCTAATATTTTGTACTACTAAAATGAAAAGTGTGCACATTTGCATACACACATACAAACTCTCTCTCTCTCTCTCTCTCTCTCTCTCTCTCTATATATATATATATATATATATATATATATATATATATATATATATATATATATATATGAGTTTACTTGTTAGAGATGTGTATTCTATTGCCATTCATACATTGTAGGTGTGTGAATGCAGCAGAGTAATCCAATGTAGTCTCTAGCAATCTATAATAGTAGTGGGTTATGCACAAGACTGGCAGTGTCAAAAGTTGTTGACTTGAGTCTTTTACAGCTCAGAGAGTGTACATGAGTCTCAACTTTCAAGACTTTTAGGATATAATGAAGTCAAATTATTTGATCTCTTTTTGTATCTGTGAATTAGTTTTACTGCCTCTCCATTACAATTTTCACTGATGACACTTCTATAACACTGTAACGGTCTCATCCTGTTTGAGGACTCTGTGTCTATAGTGAGATACCATATGCCAGTCTAGATCTTCACTAAGTGAAGAGTAGATCTGCTCCAAATGGGAGCTGATTGAAGAATATGTGATAGTTGAATTGAAGCGTGTCATCCAAATAAGCACGGCTATGGACAAGGAAAGAACTCATTGTGCAGGAATTTAGATTGCTCATAAGAGATTTCTCTTTGTGGAGGTGTGCCTTAAGACTGCCAGAATGCACTGGGAGTGTCTTCAATATTCTGTGAGTCTTGAAATAAAGCATACAGATTTTCTTTTTTCTTACATTTTAATTATTTTATTGAGAAAGAAGTAGCAACGAGACAGTTTCAAAACAGGTTAGTAGTACAGTTACAATAATTAATACATTGCAAATTGTCTTCATACTAGTTATTCTTAGTACAAAATGCAGACATAATATCTTCTCTAATCACTATTAGTTCAAAACCTTCTCACTGAACTGAAGAAAGAGAAAGTAGCTGTATATTTATGCTATTCTGTATACATAGATAAATAGACAGATAGATAGATGATAGATAGATATAGATTTTCACTACAAAATAGTCTATTTATATCCCCTTTTTGTTTACTTGTTAGAGATTTGTATTCCATTGCCATTCATATATTGTAGGAGCATGAATGCAGCAGAGTAATCCAATGTAGTCTATAATAGTAGTGGATTATCCACAAGACTGCCAGTGTCAGAAGTTGTTGACTTGAGTCTTTTAAAGCTTAGCAAACTAAATGGCTTTACATTTTTGGGGGGAACTGGGAATTGAACTCAGGCCCTTGCACTTTCCAGGGCAGCACTTATTCCACTGCACCATCCCCCCCGGCCCTGGCTTTACTTTTTATACCTTGATTTTATACTTTTCTGCTGGATGATTAAGACCAAGATAAAACAAGGCATATATAACAAAAATGTAATGTTTGTGTCTGCCAAAGTCAGTCAGATCCCCTCAGGACTTACCCTGAAACCTTGTACAGCAGTTTGTAGATCTTTTGTCAGTGTCAATCATGTGGATGAGTCATGGCCATTGCTTGACCAATTTGCTTTCTGAGAAAGACTGAAAGAATGTTTTATCTCCATGTGATTCTCCTTAGGCACACTCAAAATCAAAGTCTGCACTTGTGATACATCATCTCTCACTTTCTTCTGTGGCTCCATAATCCGCTTCATCAGAAAATTTGGGACACAGTTGAGTTATAGGATGTTACAATACAGGTGCTCCTATGTCCCAAGTCCTCACTAAACTTGAAAGGCTAAGGCCAAAATGTTGGCTGTCCTTCAGCTCTCCTTTGTCTCTAATTTTTGGTCTGCAAATTTAGGTGTTAAGTTGTTAACCCTCCAGAAGAGAAGCTTATTATTATTACCCTACAACAGAGGCAGTTGAGGTTAATTTCACTATCTGTCTGAATATCAAGCATCTTAGACATAACATGGAACAGGTATTTTCCATCAAGTATTGATATGTCAAACTTTAAGTCCCTATAGAACATGAAGAAAAATAATAAAAAATAAAAATTAAAAAATAGGAATAGACAATTACATATTTTTACACAGAAATTTAGAAATCTAACTATATACAGCATTGTAGCAGGATAGACATATGACATTTTTTTGTCTCTTTAATTACCTTTTTTGTTAAACAAATACTTGAGAGAGGGTATGGCAGTAATTGCTATGACAAGACAAGCAGTACATATTTAGAAGACGAGAATGACAGGTATTCGAACCATGAGCCTAGTATTGCTATTGCTATCTTAGTGCAGTTTCTTAGTTCACAGGTATGAGCATATATAGTTAGTCAGGCTGAGAATCCTACCACTTAACTATTAGTCTTAAAAACCTGCTGAAGATTCTCAAGATTGTTGCCTTAACCATCTTGTACACATAAATGTAGGGCTTTGGCCCTGTCATGTTACCTAGCTCATATAGTTTTTCAGTGAATCACTTTGAAAGAAAGATAAAAATTTTTGAAAACAACTAATTGTACATTAGTCAGCTTGTAAACATTACTTTAGCTTAAAGTGTTATTTCCATAACACATAATATTGGTCACTAGTGATTATGCTGTGCATGTTTTTATAAATTATTTATATGCATTTTGTATCCAAATTTTTATCCAAATATTTATTATTTTCACTATTGGTTGACTTACTGTATTTCTTTGAGTAAACCAATCCTACTGCTGATGAACCATTAACCATAGAGAACAATGAATGCTGAGAATATAAAACAATTTGGTTTATTTAAACTGTATTTTAGGTTATTGGTCTTTGATATAATGTTTCGAAGAATGTTTTCTCTCTTTGGTAATATTATAGCTACTTGTGAGTTTCTGATGCATTAGTTTTCTCTACTATTACACTATTAAAAGAGTCATCATTCTAGATACTGAAATGCAGCTCTCCAAAATATGGAGATTTGAGAAAATAAACTTATGGGGCTTCATGCTTTTGAACACACACTGTGCATGTGTATATGAATTTTGAGCAATTTTCCTCTCACAATATGCTCAGTCTGAAATACTTCATATTTATATTGGCCTGAAATATTTAAGAAGCCCAACATTTATACAGAAGTACAGTGTACCTAAGTTTGTTTCATGGCGAAGTTAGTTATTTAGATCTTTAGATCTTTAAGTTATAAGCTCTAAAGACTTAAAAAGGTAATGACTGGGCATGCTGAAAACCTGTCTATTCCTTAATTATTGCTCTTATCATTCAGTATGGATTCATTATTATCATTATTATTAATTATTATCATTTCTACTAAGTAAGATAATCTAATCTCATCATATTAAGAACATTTAAAATTATACACATCCCAAGCTTTAAATATCTGAGTGAACTGATGAACTAATTAATGAATTTTGTATTGTAAAAAAATTGTTCTAGTGCTTTTTGGGTCCTATTCAAAGAAAATAATGTTATTTTCAACAGTAAACCTTCACATCATACATAGTTTTAGTATTTATTTAATTTATTTAATTTATGGGAACTACTATAGACCTTACTTGCTCTGTAAGACATTAGGAGTATGAGTATAAACATAAAGTTTAATGCTGGTAACTTACTTTGTCATCTTCAGTACATAAATTTAAATCAAACCCTGACATTCTCCAGAAAAATCTAGTAACTGACTTTTTAATTGTTGCTTGAATCACAAGAATTTTATATATCTTAACTAATGAACATAAGCCATGAACTCAATATCAGATATTTCCAGTGTTAAGGTCTTATAAAATCTATGTTTCGATTATGAAAATAAAAATTATTTTTCTTTAGATGGAAAATTCTAGGTAAATCATTATTGAATCTTTAATATTGTTTTTGCACATATCCTCGAAGTCACAATTTCTTTTCATTCTAATTCCCATTGCTGGCTCTTATTCTTTGTTGTAGAACAGACTATGATTCTACTACAGCTTGTGGGCAATGAAGCACTTGAACTGTGGCTGTAATGGAATCAGAATAGAGGATTTGCTTACATTTAGAAATTTAGAGAGGTTTCTCAAGCAAAAAATGTGTGAATATTTGCCAATTTAAATCCAGAAGTTTCAACCCGAGTTTTATTTACTTTAGCAAAATTTGTAGATCTTCCAACATATATTAATTAATTCGTAGGAATGTTGTTGTGCATGACACCTGCGCAATGCGAGTGTAGGAATCCCAGACTTCGTACTGAAAGAATGGAAATATAAACAGCAGGGTGAGTGTAGAAAGGCAAGATTCATGTTACTAGAAAAGTACTTAAATTCCGATGCTGTCATTTTGAAAATTAGAGTTGTGGGAGTTAACAAGACTAAAATTTCACTTCATGTATGTGATTAGAGGAATTCTATACCATAATGAGATTTTTAGTTAAGTCTTACCCAGTGAGGAAGTGATTTTCAGTGAGACAAACCTGAGGAAAAGCATTGATCTGAACAAATACAAACTAGACTCAGAACTTTTCCTCCAAGTATGGATTCAAAAAGAAATAGTAGAATCCCAGAGATTTTCTTTGTACAGAATTTGATCCAATACCAGCTGAAACTTAAAGATGGTCCCGCCTGCTAGTTATGTAAGGATATGTTCTACCTATACGCAAGAGCCTCAGGTTCAATGTGAGAAAACATTTATATATAAGCAAAGCAAATGAATGAAAAAAATCTATTGTTCAATAATACTTTTGGATTGTTTCTAATGTCAGCTGCAAAAGAGATACTGATGAAACCAACACACTTAGTAGGGTGAAATCTCCCTGGTAGGTAAAGAGAGCAAAATTCTTTTGCTAGTGTAAAAAAGATATTAGACACATATTACAATTGTCTAAGCACTACAGACAAGTATAAAGCATCTAGTTTTATAGATGCTTTGTTAGATTACTTTTTCATTTCTTTTCTTGCCAGAACTAGTATTAATTCAGCCCATATGTCTTCAAAATGACATAAACTCCTGAATCCCACTAAATTTCATACATGAATAGTCACTAGCGATAAGTGAAAAGCTATTTGCTAATCACCAATAATTAATTTAAATAACTATATGTATTACATCTGTGCTTCAGCCTCACCCCAAGACAAAGGGAAAGAGGATACAGAAGGTGAAAAGCTAAAATCTGCTCTAAAATATTTCTTATGATAATTCCAAAAACTTATATGGAAATATAATGGTCTTAAACATGTCCATGAGTAGAAGTCTATGAATATTTGAACAAATGTAGAAAATAATAAAATCATCTTCATTTAAAATGTTTATTAGTAACAAGAAAAATATTAGATGAATTATCATTAAACTCCTTTCCTAGCTAAAACTGCAAAACAAAATAAATATCACAGCCTTGATATCTCACATCTTGGCACCTGAAGAGTTTGTAGTCATAATATGTTTATGCAACACAGGCTAATATCACCATTGTGATACAAAGACTTCTGTGCTCATATTTAAGTTTTGTTTTTTGTACCATTTAAACATAGCTTAGGGAAATTATAGAAGATAAATAAGCTACTTAGCACATTCAGGGATGGAACTAATTTTCATTTTATATAGATTGACCTCTTCATATAAATATTTATTATTATATAATTGGCATTTTTGGAACATGATTTTAGTTGTACAACAACTAGTTCTATACAAATCTCAAAAAAATATGTTATTAGTTTTATATTTCTTTTCCAAAGTAAAAACTTGTGAGGTAGAAAAATATTTGCTGATTTAAGAGTGATTTTTCCATCTGTTCCATGATAATTTAAAAATTACTTGGAAATAGCAGTATAGAGTCTATTTCAAATTCACTTTATTTTAATTAATCTACAGTATTTATTGCATTATTTTAGTATTCTCTAAGATAGGATACTAAGCTTTCCTTCTAATGAACTATCATACCCATAAAAACAGGTAGAATGATTATAATCTTCTTAGAGCAGCAAGTTTTTATTTTTACTTTTTATTATAACTGTCTAATCATATATACACAATCCCAATGTAATATATGTTGCTAGCAAAGTATTGTTTTAAAAATGTGTTAAAAGAGAACTTTTTATTAACATGATTTATGACTATTATTGAAAGGTGGTCTATTTATTAGAAGCATACAAAACAGAAGTTATGAACCATGGCTACAGAGAAGAATTTTCTGTAGAATATAAAAGAATGAATAAAAGTAAACTTTGTTTCCTGTTCCCAAATTAGTTAGAATCATCACACATGACAATGAGTATGTTAAGGCATCCTGTGCTTTAAGAGTCTCAAATTACCTGGAGATTTGGCCATTGTTACAATTATAAAGATCTTTATTCACTTGCATGTTAATAAATGATTTTGTGGTAAATGCAAAAGGAACAATAAAATATGAAAAAGAGTACCTTTTAGGACTTTAAAATACTTAACTACAATCAGACAGAGATTAATTGTTGCAGAATATTAGGGAAGAAAGTAATGGACTTCAATTTAAAAATTGATCACAGAGATGAAATTACAGTTCGTTGAATTACGAAAGATAACTTAGCCACATACTAGCATTGCTTATCCATTGCAGCATGGATGAGTTTTAGGGGCAAGGCAAGATCTTGTCAAATCCTTAAAATTTTATCTGGTGGAAACAGACAGAGAAATCATCCAAATAAGTACAAGAGGTAGTGGAAATTTACTCTAAACGAGAAACTTGGAAGTGGTGATGAATGACTTCAGATTTATCAGGCCCACGTCCATGTCCTGAGACACATGTGGACAGACAGAGGTTGTGCATCTCACATGTGTTCAGGTTTCTATCAGTATACACACTAGACTGAAGAATTTATATTTTACCAAGAAGGAAAAGTGAATATGCTTTAGGCATGGAGTGGGAAAAATGAAGCTTGAGAATAGAAGTCATATATTTCATGTTTGGGAAATGCTAATCTGTTATAGGAACACCATGCAGACAGGGTTATTGGGTGAAGCTCCCAGGCAGAGAGATAAACAGAGAAACTATGGTGATAATCCGTATGTGTTATTCCATATGCTGTTTTCTTTCCAGTACACTAGGGCACAAAGTTAGGATGAAACCATCTGGATAAAATTCTCTGCAAAGGAAATGTTAATGTGTGGGATTCTTCTTCTGTGGCCAAGAAGACATTCTGGGTTCTCACCCTGTTGAACTGTTGAAAAGCCTTAAGTCATTAGGTTGTGATCTCCAGAAATCTCTTTACAGTAACTTATATAAATCTTAACACACAACCATGGTTAATCTTCTTTTGTTCTTTAACTCTAACAAGCAATCTTCCCCTGAAGATGAACATTGAATCTGATCCTTTAAATTGATTAGGTTCTCATTCCATTTAGTTTGTGACCAGAATTATCGTGGAAACAATTAAACGCTTGAGAAAAATATTATATATCCTACTAAAAATTTGCACATACTTCAGGAAAATTAAACTATATGGTACTTTGCAACAGTTGCATGAGTTATTCTAGATAACCAACAGTTTGGCCAGGTGTTAGAAAAGAAACTGAAAATGCATGTATAGCAATTTCAAAAACCAAGATTACCCAAGTGGAAGTTTGCCATACTAATAAATGTCTGGATGCTAATAGCTACCATGTTGATCACCTCCTGTAATGGTAGGGGCCACAGGAAACTTCTATGAATCAAATGATGTATCAGTAAACTTACTATTAAAATATTTAGCCAAGTTTATTTTTCAAGTGTGTAGACATTTTTGATATTTGTACAAATATGTCAGTATTGAATTATTGTTATATAAATAGAAAATTAAAAATTATCAAAAGACTAACCACATTGAGGACCTAAACAATTATAAAGGTATATGTATTTTGAAGATATTTTTAACCAAGTTAGACATTTGGCAAATAAAACAACATAGGTATCTTTTTTGCTTATAAATACAATTAGAGTTTAAATGAATAGCTAAAGTTAATACCATTATCGACCAAGTATTAAAACAATAAGATCAATTGCATCTTCTTCTGACTACATACTTATTTCATATGATTGCATTCTATTAAATTCCATAATATTATCATTGAATGTTTAAGAAATCAAAAAATAGTCCTCCTTAGTTGTTAATCATTAGTTGGTGTCACTTCTGTTTATTCATATAAATTATTGACTATAACAGTGTAACAGACAATCAAAAAATTAGCTTTCAGACCTTGTCAATATAATATGCCACAAAAGAAAAAGAAAATTGTCACTATTTATAGATGTGATTAAAATACATAGCATATTCATTAATGTTCCCTAGGATAACAAAACTAATAATATGAAGTATATGAATTATACTGGTTTACAGGAACAGAGACTGGCTAGCCCTGCAGTGTATGTGTGTTTGCTGGACAGCCAGAAAATCATTGCAAGTATCTGGAAGACTTAGAAAAAGAGGAACTAATGACATGGCCTCACCCAAGGCAGAAATCTGAGGATATTTCTGAAGAGTGATCAGTGTAAGCTCTATTTAAAAGGTGAGGAAATTGGAGGCTGATGTCCATGAGTGATGACAGCTGCAAAAAAATACACCTTCCCCAGCAGAATCAAGCTTCGAGACTGTGGATGGTTTCCTCTCTCTCCAAGTTTATTCCAGCAAGGTTCACTCTACACTTAACAACAGTGCTGTCCATATTCAGGGTAATGTTCTCCATTAATTTCACTTATACATATACCAGTTGTCTCTGTTTTCTAAATCTTTTCTTAAAACCTTCAAAGACACATTTGACACACCAAAAAGTGTGTTTTAATAATTTCCTAGAAGTCTCTTAATTCAGTCAAGATGACAATTTAGAACAACCAGTATACAAATGTTAAAATTACTATATTTTCACTATATTTAAAAATCAAATCACTAGATACAAAGTGAACTGTTTCAGGAATAACTGACTGATATTTTTATAAATCCAAAAATAAACATTGACTACTTTATAAAGTGTAGGTCAATGTATCAATAAAATTATATATGTCAATAGCAATATATAGAAAATAAATTTATAAAAATGTTTTATATTTATTGATATATTTTTAATGTAATCAAATTTATTAGTGCAATTTAGTTATATACAATAATTATATTCATCATTGGGATTTTGTGCCTGTACAAAACATAACTTGATTTGTCTTTTTTGTCCCAAACCCCTCCAGTATCTCTTCCCCTCCTTATTTGCAAAGATTTGTTTGTATTTTATCCTTCTTTTTTCAGTATTTTCCCTTCCTTCTCCCACTCCTTAATCCCCATTGACATTTGGACAATTTATTTCCATTGCATCATAACTTTTACAATTTGGCTCATATTTACACTTTGATTTTCTCACCCCCTGTGACACAATTTAATATTTATGCATGCTTGTCATATTGATTTCACTTAAGAGTGGTCTCAAGGGCTATATATTTAGCAATAAATGTGTTAAGTTTATCTTTTCTTATAACAAGGTAGTACTCCATTATACATAAAAGCACCTTTTAGGTCAATTTATCATTTAGGCTGGTCATTTGGGTAGTTTCTGAGACTTAGCTATTACAAAATGTGCCACTATAAACATAGGTACAGAAATACTGCTGTGGTATGACACTTTTAAATTTTTTTATGTGGGGAGATACCAAGAAGAGAAATAGCTGGGTCAAATGGAACTTGTAGTCCTAATTTTCTGAGGAAAATCCACATGGATTTCCACAGTGGTTGCAACCGTCTACCTTCCCAGTGACAGCGGAGTAATGTTCGTTTTACCCCGCAACCCTGCCATCATTTATTATTGGTCGACTTATTCGTAACACTCATTGTTTCTGGGGAGTGATGGAATCCCAGTTTTATTTTAATTTGTGTCTTTCCAAAGATAACTGATGTTGAACATTGCTTCACATATTTATTTCCCATCTTCATCTGAGAAATGTTCATTCACCTCAGAGTGTCATTTAGGGGTAAGGCCTTTTCATTTAGGGGCTGTAATGTTTTTCAGCTCTTTATATGCTACTAGATATTAGTCCTTTGTCTGAGGAACAGCTGAAAAACAGTTTTTCCACTGTGATGATTGTCTTTTCACTCTTGGTGATTTCTTTTCTATGCAAAGCTTGTTTAATAAAATGAGACCCCAGTTGTTGATGCTTCATAGTATTTCACGTGCACACCAACTTTATTCATGAAGTCTGCCTACATCTGTCTACAAGAGTTCTACCCATTATGTATTCTACCATATTTAGTGTTTCTGCTTTAATATTTAAACCTTTCATCTATTTTAACTTTATTTTACTGCATGGGTATAGACATGGGTCTAAATTTAGTCTTCAGTGTGTGGAAAACCAGTTTTTCTGGCACCATTTATTAAAGAAGTTATCTTTCTTCCAGTAAACATGTTTGACTTTTTTAATCAAAGGTAAGGCAACTGAATGTATTTGTACTTGTTTTTGCATCTTTTAATCTATTCCACTAATTTTCACATCTATTTTTTTCCAGTACCATGCTGATTTTGTTACAGTAGCTCTGTAGTATAATTTGAAACCTGGGATTGTAATACCACCTGTCTTGTCCTTTTTTATAAGGATTACCTTTACTATTGTACATCTCTTCTGGTTCCACATGAATTTTAGATATGTTTTCTCTAGATCTGTGAGGTATACTAATGGTGTTTTGATCAGAATTGCTTTAAAAGTGTATAAAAGTTTTGGGAGTATGACCATTTTCACAGTGTTCTTTATTCCTATCCATGAGTAAGCTATATCTTTCCATTTCTGGTTATTCTCTTTTATCTCCTTTTCTCAAAGTACTGTAATTTTCAATGTATATAGATCTTTTACTTCCTTTGTTGGATTTATTCCTAATTATTTCAGGTTATAGATCGTACTGTGAATGTGTGGTTTCCCTAAATTCTCTCTCAATGAGTTTGTTCTGTACAGGTTTGTTATTGACATTCGGGTATTGATTTTGTATCTACCTGTGCTGCTGAATCTGATAATTAAAGATAAAAGACTTTTGTATAATGTTCAGATATTCTGTGTAGAGTATCATATCATCTGCAAATAATGACAATTTAACCTCTTCCTTTGCTGTCATTATTCTTTTTTATTTGTTTCATATGTCTAATTGCTTTGACAAATGTTTTCAGAGCTCCATGGACCAGGATTAGTGATAGTAGACTTCTTTTCTTTGTTGTGATTGTAGAGTGGATGCTTTCAGTGTTTGTTCATTTAGTAGGATATTGGCAGTTGGTTTATCTGGAAGGCTTTTATCAAATTAAGATAAAGATTATCTGTTCCAATTTTCTGTACAAATTTTAATATAAGTGGATGTGGAGTTTGTTAGAAGCTTTTTCTGCAGCTATCGAGACAATCATGTAATTTTTGTCTTCAGCTATGTTAATATGGTATATTACATTTATCAATTTATATATGTTGAATCAACATTGCATTCCTAGGATAAATCCCATCAGGTTATGGACACAATCTTCCTTTGGTCATGGTCCTACACTTTGTTTTTTATTTGTTACTTTATTTTTGCTAGTGTTTTATTGAAGGATTTTATACTTGTGCTCATTAGAAAAATTGGCCTGTAATTCTCATCGTTTGTTGGATCTCTCTCTGGTTTTATATCAGGGTAATACTTGCACCAAGGAATGAGTTAGGTAGTAGTGTTTTCCTTTCAATTTCACTAAAGAGGTTGAGGACTAATGGTATAAAATCTTACCTCAATTTCTTGGAGAATGCGGCTATGAATGCACCAGGGCTTGGGCTTTTCTTTTTCAGTAATTGTTTAATTAAATTTTTAATTTCATTAACTGATATTGGGTAATTTCAAATTGTTATATCCGATTGATTCAACTTTGATAATTCATACATAGCCAAGAATCTGTGTCTTTCTTCTATGTTTTCCATCCTATTTTAGTAAAGTTTCTTGAAGTAGGCATTGATTTTCTTCTGAATTTATGCAAGATTCATAGTGATTTCAACATTTTCATTCCTAATTGTGTGAATTTGAATATTTTCTTTCCTTTTTTTGATAAGATTTGTTAATGGTTTATCAACTTTAGTATTATATATAAAAAGTCAAATAAGTTATGGTATAGAATTTCAATACAAGATGATAGGATATGAACAAAAGTTATTATATTGCATATTTTTATCTTCAAACTAGCTACTCAGATTATAAGATACAGGCATGAAAAACTGATCAAAAATAGTACTAACTGTTCCTTTCAATGAGCTAATAGAAATTAGCAGCATAATTAATAGTTTTATTTAATCTTTTAAAGAACAAAATCTTTTATTCATTTTTCTTTGTATTTTTTTAATCTCCATTACATTAATTTCTGCTCTGATCTTTATAAGCTAATCTTTGTTTGGGCTTATCTTCCTCTACTTTTTCTAGAGGCTTCAGGTGCAACATTAGGTCATTTGAGCTTGTTCTGCTTTCTTAATGTGAGAATTCACCACTACAATCTTTCCCCTTAGGACTACTTTCATTGTGTCATACAGGTTCTTGTATGTTGCATCAGCCTTTTAATTTAATTATAGGTATTATTTAATTTCATTTGTAATTTCATATGTGACCTCTTGGTTGTTCCTGAGGTTATTTAATTTCCATGTGTTTACTGAGTTCTTTTTGTTTGTTTGTTTCCTTTGCCATTGATTTCAAATTTCATGTACTATGGCCAGACCATATAAATAGACTAATTTAAATTCTTTTGAATTTACTGAAGCATGTATTCTGAGCTACTATGTGGTCTATTTTAGAAAACATCCGATGGGTAGCCAAGAAGAACGTGCCTTCTGTTCTTTACTAAGAGACTTAGTAAACAGCTACTAAGTTTCTTAGTTCACAGGTTTGTTTCAGTTTTGATAATTATTCACAGATTTTTTTCTTGGTTGATTTATCTATTTGTGATAGTGCAATATTAAGGTACCCCATTATGATTGTGATAATGCTTATCTGATTTTTGTTGTCTATTAATACTTGTGTTATTATTATTATTTTCATTATTATTATTTTCATTATTATTATTATTATTATTATTATTATTATTATTATTATTATTGGCAGAACCAGGGATGAAACTCAGGTCCTTGTGCTTGCCAGGGAAGTGCTTATTCCACTGAGCCATCCCCCCAGCTTGTTTATATAGATGTGTGCTCCCATATTTTGTGCATACTTATTTTTTATTGTTATGTCTTCTTCTTGAAGTTATTCCCTAACAAAGACTTAGTGGCCTTCTTTATCTCTTTTGATCATTCTTGGCTTGAAATTCACATCACCTGCTGACAGGATAGACATCCCTGCTTTTCTCTGGGCTCCTGTTTCATGGAGTATTGTTTTTCTTTCTTTGGCTGTCAGTGTTTGAATTGCTTTTTTGAGATAGATGCATTCTTTATATACAGTATACTTTTGGATCTTTTCTTGGTCTATTTTGTCAATCTGTTTCTTTGTTGAATTGAGACAATTTACATTTATGTTTACAATTGACATATATTGGCTTATCCTTGACATTTTATTTTCTACCTGTTAGTTTCCTATCTATCTCTTCTGTTTAACTGCTTTCCTGACTGGTGGTTTCTTTCTATTGCTACTCTTATAATTGTATACATCTTTATAGACTATTTTAGTGGTCATGGTTTTTCTTCTGTTGCTTTTTGTTATGTAAATATCTTACTTTTCCATGATTTTTTTTTTACAGGGTCTCATTACACAGATCAGACTAGTAGTAATCCTCCTGTTTTCAGCCTCCCAAGTGCTGGGATTACAGGCATGCCCCACCACTCTTGACCTCAATCTCAGTCTCAACACACCCTGGGGACAGGGCCTGCTTGGCACCCTGGGGATCAAATCCTTTTCCTTGCACCTGTCTAAGTAGGTGCTTTAGTTTGCTGAGCTATCTGGTCAGTGACCTTTTGAAAGATATTTTTGGAGAATACATCTATCTTGATTGAAAGTTGTTTTATTTCAAGACTGAAAATACTTCACTCCAAGCTCCTCTAGTCTTTGGTGTTTCAGTTGAGAAGTCTACCACGACTCCTATCTTCTTTTCTTTGTAGGTGATTTGTTTCCTTGACCTAACAGCTATTCATTGGCTGAATTTCTGGGACCTTGATTATTATACACATTGGTATAGTTTCATTTTGGTTATGGCTAATTGGAGTTCAACATGTATCAAATACCATATATCAGATTCTTTTCCCCTGCTTCAAAATTTTTCTTTCACATCTGGAAGTAGTCTTTTAGGGCTTTTGTGTTTACTTCTATTTCTCACTAGCATCAATAAGTCTTATATTATTTTTATTTGCATTATCTTACGACTCTTGAATTATTTTATCCTGATTCCTGTGACATTAAGAGGTCTTTTGTTTAGTGAATACTAGCCATAATACTATTTTACCATCTAATGCTCTATCTTTAGTGTTTTTTCATACAGGTTTTCAAAGTTTCTTTTTTTAATTATTTAAATAATTTTATTGAGAAACAAATAGCAGTGAGACAGTTTCAACAGCGATTAGTAGGACAGTTTCAATAATCAATACATTGCATATAGCTCTCTTCTTAGTGGTCATTCATTTAACAAGGTGCAGAGATGATTGTCTGTCCACCAACACTGTTAGTGCAAATCTTTCTATTTATTGGATTAAGAGAAAGTAGCTGTATATCTATCCTAGCTATTTTGTATATACAAGTACAAAATGGTCCTTCATTTGTATCCCCTTTTTTGTTTAGTTTTGTCAGAGATGGGTATTGCATTGTCATTTAAATATTGTAGGTGTGTGAATTCAGTAAAATAATCCAATATAGTCCAGTAGTCCATAATAGCAGTGGGTTATCTATAGGACTGGCAATATCAGAAGTTGCTGACTTGAGCCTTTTACAGCTCAGCATATTAATATGACTTTACTTTTTATAGCTCTTTATGCTTCCTGTGTTGATTCTTGTAAATTTTTGTAGTAGATAGTTTATCAAGTATCAAGACCTCTATAGGAAAATGTCTATTATTAATAGATATCTCTGTGTGTCAGAGGTTCTTGGTCCTTCCCAGAATCCTACTTGCCCGATTTATTAAGGGTGAGTTTTTGCTATTTGCTTCAATCCGCAGTTCTTTGATTCAGGGCTGTAGTAAGGTTATTACTTCAGAGCTTCCCAGCATTGTTAAAGAAAAGAAAAAAAACTATTACAACAGATTTGACATCCTAACTAAAAGCAATTCCATTAGCAATAATAATAATATCAAAGTACAGCTTAGAAACTGACAAACTCAGAAGCTTACAAGCTGTTAACTATTAATTTGGAATCTTTGACCATGGGAACAAATTTTACAATTACATAACAGAAATAGTAAATTGGGAGCATGTGTGTAAAGTGTTTCTCCCCTGAGAGAGTGATTTCACCTTGTGGAGGGAACATTTAAGAGGGATAGTGGATAAGTCAGGGAAAACTAGAGAAATACAGGGAAAGTGAAGTTGGAAGGCAAAGGATTATCATGTAAATTTTGGGAAATTGTACAAGAGGCCACGCAAGCAAGAATGAAGGAGTGTGCAAGGGACTATTGAAGTTAGCTGGGTAAACTAGATATTCAGTCATACAAAATGTGATTAGGTCAAGAGAGGTAACTGAGGAAGAGGGAACAAAGATAAATATATTAGAACAAACATGCAGGTAAAAGACCTAAAGAAAAAGAAGGAAAACAAAACAAACCACCAAATAAAGAGGTACAAGAAAATACAACAAGCAAGATTCCTCTGGTGGCCACCAAGCACCCCCAAATACTGGGTAACTTTACTGGGCCCACAGTAGTTTGTGCTGCATGTGGGGCTTATCTTGGCTTTCAGATGTGGTGGCTTGGGCCAGAGTCTTTTGCAAATATTTACTTTATGTTCCTTAGTATCCTGCCCAGCTTTACCCCGATTCTCTTGACAGCTCTCTCACAGTTGCTGTGGTGCCCTCAACAGAGACGGGGACTGCTCCCAGGCCTGTGTGCAGCGGACTCCTAGTCTTGGCACAGCCTCCTCTGCTCCTTGAGTCTCTGTCCTTTCAAGTTATCCATTGCTGACTGATCTTCAGGGAGGGAGCAGTCCACTCACTCCTGTTTGCACTGGTGGAGTTCACTGTTGAGCTGTAGCATGCTGTGCGTGGAGGAAGGCTAATGAAGCAGGATACCTTGTCTTTCAAGCCTAACCTGTGTGGCTTCATTCAGCTGCACTATTTTAGTCTATCCAGTTTTTTTTTCCTCTTTTTCTTTTAAGCTTCGTAGTGTGACAGGTCCTTGCCTGTGATCTGGAGACCCACTAACAGCCAGGTAAGCTGGCTGCCATTTTATTAAGTCCTATATCTATGTTTTGTCTGATATATGAGTTTCTTGCTTAAGTTTGATTGTAGTTTCTTGATGTATGCCCCTCCCCTTTCTTTCAGCTACTGGTGTTTCTAGGTGAATTTCTCTGAGTAGCTCAGAACAAGGCTTGTCTATTCACCCATGTTAAATTACTGAGAAATTGTATATTTAACATATAGAAAATAAAGTTTCTGATTACCTTAGCAAATTTAAAGTGCTTAACAATAAAAATAGTTGATGCTGTCTTGGTTAATTTCTCATTACTGGGAAAAAATACCCCACAACTTAAGGGAATGAAGAATTGGACGACCACATTTTTACTCCCTCATCAGCTGACTCTAAGGCAGAAATGAAATTGATAAAGAGGTTGGGTAGAGAGAATCTCCTCATGTTGTGCTGTCCAGGAAGCATAAACAGAAGCCAGGAGCCACGAATGGAGTTATACCCTGAGGGTCACATCCCTAGTAACCTATGTCTTCTGATTAGAGGCCACCTCTTAACAGCAAGTGTCCTATGAGCTCATCAGTGGGTGTAGCACTGGTGAGTACAATTAACCTAATTCAATTACATTACAAAAATGTGAAGCTTTTGGGGGACATTCCAGATGTATACCATAGCAGAAGGTGTGCCAAACACCTGAGCAAAGAATAAATGTGTGTATGTGGTATGGTTTAGACCTAAAGTGTCCCCCAAATTTCATGTGTCCAGGGGCATGAGTTTTAAAAGGTGACTACTTCATGGGAGCACTACACTCATCAATGGATGAATACATTAATGAGTTAATAGTCAAATGTCTGTTAATCTGAGCAACAGATTTGACATTAAAAATACATACTATAATAACCATTGTTAATTAGCTACTCCTGTGTTGAAAATATGTAACATATATATTGCTCCATGCTACTACCCTATTTCTGTCATTTTTCTATTTCTTTTTGCTTCTGTTTTTAATCTTCAAAATTAAATTAAATTAAATTAAAAAGCTAAATAAACTCCAAATGATCTGTGATCTGGGGGCCAGTTTGGAGGAAGTGGGCCACCGGGTGGTTTGTTGGTGAGTTTTATCTCACTCTGGCCTCCTTCTCACTCTCTGCATCCAGGCTTCGAGAGGTTGAAGGGCTTTTGCCTGCATGCCCTGCTGCTTCGTAATGTTTCTCCCTTGGAGGTAGAAAACAAAGGATGAAAATTTCTTAAAGTAATGAGGCCAAAATAAACCTCTTGTCCTTTAAACTTGATATTTAACACACTTTGTCCCAGCACCAGACAACTGACTAATAAAGTATATTTAAATATTTATAAAAGATAAACACTGTATGTACATACAACTGTGTATAGACAGAGAGATGAATAATTATAGTAGCACTTATGAAAGAAAATTTAAATCTCCGAATAAATAAGCAATATACCATATCTTTAAAACTGAAAGTATATGCTAATTTCTGGAATATAAATATTGTACATATGGAAAACTCTCCAACTTGATCTACACATTTATTTTAATTTTCATTTGTGTGCATATGTATGGAAGTTAATAAACAAAGTTAAATGAAAAGACAAAAGGCCAAGAGTAATAAAAGGAATTTTGAAGAAGCACAATGCTAAGGAAGCTAAAATGTCAAATATCAGTACTACATTGTCTTAATCAGAATGAAGCTTTATGATTTAGGAGACTGTGGAATTGACTTAAATATAGACAAATAAATCTATATGAAAGAGGACTTCAATTCAATCATGAAGGACAGTCATTTCCAAAATAAAAAATGATGGTGAATCATTAAGGGGGAAATGAGCCATGACTTCTATTGCACAAACATTGCAAAACCAACACCAGAGACTGTATATGTAAAACCATATTTAATATCTTCAGGTTCTAATCTTAGAAAGGATTTCTTAAGCAGAGGATAAAAGAACATTGAAAATAAAGCAAATGTGTATGCATGTATACGTGTGTGTTATGAACATTTACTTTAAGATATAAGACTCAGTTAAAAAATCTTCATTAGAAGTTGTAAATGTTGCCAACACAGTGGGAGAAGATAGATAGCACATATAACCAGCAGAGGACTAGCATCAAAAATGAAGAAGGAACCGGTATAAATTACCCAGAAAAGGACATGCAGGTATGCTGTCAGACACCTGCAATCCCAGTGCTGTGGGAAACAGAAGAAAGTGAATCTGCTTTTCGCTTGTTATACTAGGGAGACTATACGATATTTACACATGTGTGTCTGGTTTACTTCACTTATGAGTATATGTTCAAGTGGTATCCACTTCAGCATAAATGCTTCAAACTTGTCATTCTTAATAGCTGAGTAATACTCCATTATATAGAAATACCACATCTTTTTCAACCATTCCTCATGTGATGGACATCTTGGTTGTTTCCAAGATTTTGCTATCACACATTGCGCTGCTATAAACATAAGTACACATATATCACTACAATACAATGTTTTCAGATCCTTTGGGAAAATTCCCAGTAGGAGGATAGCCGGCCTGAATGGGATTTCTAGTCCTACTGTTTTGAGGAGTCTCCACACTGACCTCCACAATGGTTGTACCAGTCTACATTCCCACCAGCAGTGGAGAAGTGTTCCCTTTTCCTCACAACCTCTCCAACATCTGTTGTTGGTTGACTTCCTTATGATAGCCATTCTTTATGCAGTGAGATGGTATCTCAGTGTTGTTTTTATTTGCATTTCATGAATGGCTAGCAATGTGGAGCATTTTTTCATATATTTATTTGCTTCTTTAATTTCGTCCTCTGAGAAGTGTGTATTCATCTCAGATGCCCATTTCTGAATTGGGTCTTTAAATTTGAGGGCCCTGTTATATCTTAGTTCTTTATATACTCTAGACAGTAGTCCTCTGTCTGATTGCTTATTAGTTAGGATTTTTTCAACGTTTGTGGGTTGTCTTTTCACTCTGTTGACAATTTTTTTTTGACATACAGAAGCTCCTTAAGAAGAGTTGATCCCAGTTGTTGATTCAAGTGCTTCCCGTACGAATATGTGTTTGTTCATGAACTGTTTACCTACCCGTATATCTTCAAGAGTTCCTCCTACTTTAGTAGTCTAAGAGTATTAAGTGGTACAGAAATATGAAAACACATTAAAGAATTTTATTATTTAATGAAAAATACAGAAAAAATGTAGCAGACACTTAAGTATCAAAAATACCTAGAACTGCAAAAAAATTCCTTCCCACAGCGCTGACAAACAGGTGGAACAATTATAACTCTATCTGCATACTTATTTTGGAAAAAATCAAATTTATTTTAATGATGAACAAATGCCCATAATTAAGGCTCGCTCTCTCTCTCTCTCTCTCTCTCTCTCTCTCTCTCTCTCTCTCTATATATATATATATATATATATATATATATATATATCCATATGTATAATATATGAATGCTTATAACACCATACTGATAATATCCTAATAGTTTAACCTGAAATATCCAACAATTGAATATAAATAATTTTGTTATATTTTCAAAGATAATAATATGTGGCACTGATAATTAAAAAAAACTTTAAATGCATGTAAAAAAAATACCAAAAGAGGTCAGGAACAAAAGTATACTAGAATATACATGAATTTCCAACATCAAGAAAAATATTCTTGTGGCCAGAGAGATAGCTCAGCAGCATAAGTGCCTGCGTGGAATGCATGAAGTCCCAAATTTGATCCCTATTACTGCCAAAAAAAAGAAAAAAGAAAAGGCAAAGTACTCTGTGTGTAGTTATAGAAGCAAGGTTAATGTTTACTTTTGGAGATCAGTAACTAAGAAACAGCATTGTGGAATTCTGTGTTGTAGGTAATGCAAAGTTTCTTGCACTGAATGATAAAAACATGATTCACCTTGAAAAAAATTTAATGAACCATAAATTTATATTTTTTGTTTTTCTATGTATAATTTAGTAAAAAAATCATAATTTGATATGAGAACATTATAATTTGTTGATATCATTCTCACATGAAAATAAAACAGTGAATTTCTTGTTATAGATTTAATGCAACAATATTTTAGCATTCTAAAGGGTTATTCAACACTTTTTTAAATGTTGACACATCAGTAACTGTCATCTTGCCTAATACTCGATGTGTAGAAATAATTTATCTTTGGATTTCGCTAAGTAAACATAAAAATATATTCATCATTTCTTTCTCCTCTGCAAGCCTCATGTTTTGTGTCCTTTTTACCCTGTAAAGTTTAAGAAGCTCATAGATCTCCTTACTGGCTACAGATTAAATTCAATTTCCATTTTGTAAACTTTGAAAAATATTTATACTTAAAGGAAATAGTCACTACTTTGTAGACATTCATAAACATTTGTGTAATTTAAACTGACACTCTGGGCCAGTGAGATAGCTCAGCCGGCTAAAGCGCCTGCTTAGGCAAGCTTAGGCAAGTGCAGGGCCCGTAGTTTGATCACCGGCACCATATACTGTGACAGCTCCCCTGCCCCCTGGAGCACTGAGCCAGCCAGAGTGCACTGGGGAGACTGAACACAGGAGGTTCACCATGAGTCTAATCTGCATAGCAAGGTCAAATACATTAAACAAACAAATAACAACGACAAAAAAATAACCCCATATACTTTGGAATACAACTTGCATCCTGTCATTCTTCAAGAGTATGCTGAATATATTGACTTTGCTTCAAAAAGCAGCATATGAAAAAGGGAGTGAGGGAGAACTCAACTGTAAGGAAACCTGGTGAGCACCGCTTTAATCAAGTGATCAGGGTCAGCGCTACAGTGCTAACTCACGTTGATAGACTGCATACTTCATACAAAGTGATGTGATGGAAATTGCCTCTGACTCTGTATTTTTCCCCCAAATCTCACAGAATGTATGATTACAAAAATATCAAACAACTCTTGAAGAGAGACATCAGACAAGTGCCCAATCAATGCTCTTCAGAACTACTTTTAGGATCATCGGAAATAAGTGAATCTGAATAACTAGTGTATACAAGAGAAGTCAAAGAAAACATGCCAAAAAAATAAACAAGTAACCTGGAAGTTGATCCTGGAACTGCAAAGCAACCTTAGGTGATTTCCTTAGCAACTAAGGAAATCTGAGTAAATACACACTTTAGTTATCGATAATTTACATTGGTCCATTAATTAGATATGTATAATATGAATGAAAAATTTTACTAATAGAGCTATCAATTATGGGAAATATGGAGAAAACCTCTATCATGCTTATGTAATTACTCTGGAAATCTAGAACTGCTAAAAATAAACAAGTTTATATACAAAAATAAAAATATCCTTTGGAGCCATTGTATACTTCAGCGTGCATATGTTTGCATACAAGGCATAAATAAAAACTATCGCTTGATAATGAAGAGAAGGGAGAACAAATACTTTTGTTTCATGACCACTTATGTTTTATCTATCATATGCACATGTAAGTTATTACAAAATCCTGGTTAATGCAAGTGAAATCAATAAAAGAAATAGAATAAAACATACTTTTCTTTTCTTTTACATGTATATTAATCCTATTCTATACAAAAAAATTAATGCAGCAATTTAGCACAATGACTAATATTAAACTCAAACTAGGTTGTCCACTATTAAATGTCAGATTTGCTATGTATCCTTGAACAATTGTTTCATTTCTAATACCTCGGTGTTTTACTCTTATGTTGTCTAGTCTGTATTCTGGACGAACAATCTGCTTCTCAGGAGATAAAAGGATAATAAGGTGTGATGTTCACTGATAAAATATGTGATAAAAGCTTACCAACAATATATCAGAAGACAAATTATACTTAATGTACTTGTAACCCCTAAGGAAAAGCTGGTAAAACAGATGATTGTTGCCAGGTGCTGGGCTGGGCTGGGCTGTACATACTGATATGGGAAAGAGGTAGTCTTAGAAAGAGCTCGTTGGATTAATAGCACGAAAAAAAGTGAGAGCTAAGGGATACTATTTGAATTATCAAAAACATAACAGTAACTTCTGTGTTAGCTTTGTGTCAATATAGTAAGGTACTGGTAGTATAGTACTGCAGGACAACACCCAATGACCTCTGGACATCACATCAAATCTCCATTCTTTCATGGTTCCAGAGCTTCAAAATATCATTACTCTGAGTACCAAAGTTTTAATCACAAAGGACCCTTTAAAGGACACACAAATCACACAAATGGTACTAACTACTTATAAGAGAAAGTAATGAAAACTTATCCTTGCACAAAATGTTGTATTAAGGATACTACAGTTTTCAATTGTTAAACATTTCTGATAGTTTAAAATATAGCAACTAAGGCTTCTGAGAATAGATTTTTTATTGAACTAACAACTCAGCAAACGGGCCAATTTTATTATTTATTAAGCTTAATAACCTAAGATCTCTGTCATCAATAAAAGGTAGGGTTGGGAGGGAATTTATAGAAGAGAAAATGAGAGGACAGGAGGGGAGGAGAGGAGAGGAGAGGACAGGAAGGAGTGAGGGAGGGAGAGAATGAGAAAGAAGAGTAAGGAAAGGGAGGGAAGAAAGACATGGATGTAGAACTCAAAGTTTATAGCAACATAGATTTGGCTCCTGACCTCTGGCACTGCCTGTAACAAAGTATAGAAAGCTGAATTGTAAGGTCTGTACTCTCCAAATTCCAGCAGCCAACCCCAGAAGACATCTTAACTAATGAAGTTAAGATAACTCACATCTTATCTTTAAAGTATATTTTGTAATCTGTTTTTCAAGTATCACAAAAGAAAGCCAATGACTGAGACATTGATAACTTACATCTTTAAAGTATATTTTATAATCTGTTTTCAAGTATCACAAAGGAAAGATAATGACTACTGAGAAAAATAGAACAAACCATGGCTAAATGTACAATGCTATAAATTTAGAATAATATGCATTGAAGTAGTAACTGAAGATATTATCATATTAAAATAAAATTCAGAAGTCTATTTTGTTAGTTCTTTAGTAATGATGAAAAGGTATAAATCTTATATATATACACAAAACAGAAGAAAAACAAACACAACTACATCACTGCAAAAATCATCACGCCACAAAAAAAAGTATCAAGAGACTCTGAAGAAAACAAAACCAGTTCTCTGGAAAGCAGATACAAGAGAACTGCAAGTATCAGTTCTACCTGGGCCATTTAGTGACCAAATAAGACCTTGTCGAGAGGGGGGGGGGGGAGAGAGAGAGAGGATATAGCTCAGCGAAAAGACTCTGAACTGGAAAAAAAGGCAGAAAAGGAGGATAAAACAGAAAAATAATAAAAAATAGTAATAGTAAAACCTGATAGGTGATCGAAGTGTAAATGCATTATTCAAACAAAAGACAAAGAACAGTCAATAGGTTTAAAAATACAACTATTAAGTTAATATTGAATATCTCAATAATTTTCATTGACTTTTTACAGTCTTTATTTCTAATTTCTTATGACTATGCATCACTTTTATACAACAAAATACAATCGATATTAGTTTAAATTACTTTTTATCAATATATTTCTAGGTTAACATATAATCAAGAACTTTGGAGATAGTGAGAAGATGTGTCATTTTCAGACCTACTTAAAAATATGTAGATGTAAGGACCCAGAGAGATGGCTCAGTAGAATAAGTGCCTGCCTGGGAAGTATAGGGACCTGAGTTCAATCCCCAGTTCCACAACAATAATTAATTTAATTAATTAATTAAAAGTAAGTCTTTTTAGACATTTTCTGCATGAACTGAAAACAGTTTCTACATTTATAATGTACATCCCAACACTTGTCAGAGTAGACAGTGCTAAATGTTGTTATTTAATGCCTGAATTTCTAACTTTTAAAAAACAGTTCTTATGAAAAGACATTAAAGATATTGTTAAGCAGACCAAAAACAGCTTATGAGAAACATATGTATAAATTTATATATATATATATATAAACCCTATATAGTACATTTCAAATACTTATTTATTTTAACAGATATATGTAAATATTACTATAATATGGTTGTATTTAAAGGCTTGGAAATTTTTTCAAGAAATTTATCAAAAGGAGCATGTCTGTGGAAGGGCTTGAGGAATGGGTAGTCAGCTGGGCTGCTTTTGCATCATCTGTATCTATCTCTGTCTCTGTCTCTTTCTGTCTCTGTCTCTGTCTCTGTCTCTGTCCTTGTCTATCTTTCTCTACCTCTCTCTGTCTCTCACTCTCTCCCTCTGTTCAAACTACTTCTACTGAGCGAAAAACTATGAGTTGCTTAAATTCTTAAACATATTAATTGATATGTGATGTTTGCAACCTTTCTGTAGGCTGCTTTAGTAGGCAAAAATGTATAACACCAAATACTATATTGGAAAATTTCATCCTAGTTGATAAAATATGCCTCAAAATTCTAAAACTGCTTTCTTAATATGTTACCCTTTGATTGGCAGCATCTGATCACATTTAAATTGTTAATTAGGCCAATTCTAACCACCTCCCTGATCTACTTCAGTTCTCTTGGGTCAGCAGCTATGGCAGTGAGATGCAGAGTTTTAAAGAAACATGTTTCATTTAGTTAGCCCTCTGGGTTCTCTAAATGTATACTGAACCTTGAAAATTGTGATTATTACATAGCACTAGAAATAGAAATTGTTAATGGATTTTTGGGAAAAGGCTTCATAATAAATGGATATATCAATAAGAACCCCAGGAAAAGCATGCTCAAAAAGGGTAGTTAAAATGAATAAAGAAATACAGGTGGACAGTGAGTAAATAAAAAAATGTTCAGCATCTTTAGTTACTAGAGAAATGTAAATCAAAACTATACTGAGATTCCATTTTGCCCCTGAATGATTATGCCAAAGACTCAAATAATAATTAATGGTGGTGGGATAAAGGAACTCTTTAATCTGATTGGTGGAAATATAAACTAGTATATGAACTGTGGAAATCCAGTGGATATTGCTGAAAAAACAAAATAGAAAAATCAGATAATCCAGCTATAACTTTTTGTATCTTCCTTAAAGAGTTGAAGGTCTCATATAACATAGATACATGCTCAAAATAGTGTCTCAGGTACCTTTTCATTGCTAAGATTCAACACCTGACATCCACAATTTAGAGGAGGAGAGGCTTATTTGACTCACTTATATTGTCCTTGGTCAGCCTGCTGGCTCCAGTGCAGAATCTGCATAGGGTGTATAAAGTGAACCTATGGAATTGGCTTGTTTGTAGCATTCAAATCTCTAGTAGGTTTGCTATCACTGGTAAATGAGCTTCATGAAGGAAGAGTCCTTACATCAAGGTTTCCAGAAAGCAACTGGAGTAGCTAGGGAGTGAGACGTAGCCTTGTAGGTCATGCCCAGTGATCCACCTCTAACCAGACCTCACCTTCTAAGGGCAAGTCAATGATAGAGCTGCCATGACTCAATCAGGTTCTATAAGCACAAGATTTTTTTTCTCAAAAATATACATTAATAAGTATAATGTATATAAACAATTATGATGGAGAAGCTGACCAAGACACATGAATTAGAATATCCATGTATCCATCTAAATTTTATATATTTCTTTTTGCAGAATATTTATTTAATATAAAACTTGTCATATGTCATTAGAAATGTAACTCTTCTTTCTGATGACAAACAGCAGCCGCAATTGTTATTCTAGACCTCCATGTAGTATAAACTCTTTTTCCTCTTGAGGTAAATGGGTGTAGGTTTGTCTCTTCTGTCAGGGAACCTTATGTGGCTTCATTTCCTGGGCGACCTGGCTGTCAGGTGTCATCTTGCTGCCCATCGTGACCCCACAAGAAGCTTTGGGAGGTCAGGTTTGATCTAAACCATATTGTTATAGTCTAGCCCCAAAAGGCTCACATGAAATGCATTTACTCTCACTAAGAGAGAAGTATTAGCAGCTTTGAGATCTGCAAGGATCCCATCTCATTATTCTGCAATTTCATAGCATTCTAAGGGAATTAAACCACTGGACTTGCTGATGTACCCAGGTCCACCAGCACTGCGAATTACATTTAGAATGAAGGAGTTCCACAATGACATATGAAAACCTTAACAGTTCCAGTAATGGTGAAAAGTCAAGTTCAAAGTCTTTTCAGAAAAGCATAATAAACTCTTATTGGTGCGGCAGTGTGAAAAAAAAAAAAAAGAAGAAGAAAAGAAAGAAAGAAACCCTGCACAGAGTAAAACTTCCTGTTACAAAATGAGAAATAGTGGGTTAGAAAGGATTGGGACTGAGCAAAATTAAAATGCAACAGTGAAAAAATTAAATCCTGTGCCTCCTCATCCAGGTGCTGAAGCAAAAACACAAGCTCCAAAGGATTAGTCAGTTCTAACTCTACAGCATTCTTGGTTGCTGCTTTCAGAGCTTCTGTTTTGAGATGACTTTTCTCAATGTCTGTGGCATTACCAAGGGTGTGTTACAGATTCCTGACTTCTACAAATTTCAGGAGCACCCAGTGGGCTTTTGGCTCCACTCTGTTATCATCACACACTGCTCTCTCAGAGACATATACACTGCCTGGCATTCCAAGACTCTTTATAAAATCTGGGTGGAAGCCTCTCTGATCCAACATCCTTTACATTCTGCATGCTTATAAAACCAAAAGCAAGTAGAGAATGACAGGGTGTGTCATCAGTTTAAGCAGTAGATAGGTTTCCTCAGATCATTGCAAAAGAAGCCTCCTAGTTCCTAGACTGCAACTATGAAGGTGGTCCTTTTAATGCAGAGTACTCCAGGGTTCCCTTCTCAAATGAAACCCTTACAGCTTTACACACTTGACCCTGGATTTGGGGGGTGATGGAACTCATGCAGATTCTCACATGTATGTAATGCATCTATACTACAGTCTGATACGAAGTACTTAGATTCTTTTCAACACTAATGTTTTCAGCGAACAAATATCCTTAATGCTTATTTGTTTTCTTTTTCTTCTTTTTAATTTCTTATCTCTTTTGCTGGCATACAACCAAATTTTTAGGTTTATATCTTGTAACTTAAACAATTAATTTGAAGAAAACATCAAGCAATACAGGAATAATTGTTGAATTTCTATTACTTTGCTTAATGAAATTTCATATAATTTTTAATGTTTGTTTTTTGTTACTTTTACATTCTTTAAAAAACAAAACTCTTAATAGGTTTCAACTTTACATGTACAACCTTACAGGTACTTATTTTTTTGGTTACCAGAGGTAGAAAAGAGTATTAAATAATAGGGACAGTAGAGCACACATTTTTGTTGCTCTTGTATATAAAAGTCATCCATCTTTACTCAGAACAATTCAAATTATGTGTTAGCTTCTTGATAACAATGTGTCTTGTCAGTCAGTTCTAGCCATTGTTTAAATTTTTCTGTATTCTAAGGAAGGTGTTCAAGGTCTCACTACAAGATCAGACTCAGAGTGATCCACCTGTTTACTGCCTCCCAAGAGCTGGGATTACAGATGAGTACCACTGTGTCCAGTCTGAATTGCTGTCTCAGCACACCCTGGTGGCAAGGTCAGCACAGAAGGCGAGGGAATCGAACCCTTGCCCCATGTGCCTGCTTATAGGAGCTTTAATACACTGTGCTATTTGTCTTTCCCCCTGTCCATTGTTATATAAATAATTTCAAGCTTTGTTTAGGGCATAAAGACAACTGACATATTATTTCTGTCTTTTATTCTGTTTCCTGTCTTCTTTCCTTTACTTGTATGTGAGTTGTGTTTTTTATAACAACTTCTCTGGAATCAAAAGGGTAAAGACCACTGGATGCCACTTGAAGATAAATTTGTAAGTGAAGTAAACCAGAACCACATGTGTAAATATCTTATAGTCACCCTAGTATAAGAACTCAAAAATAGAAATATGAATAGAAAGGTATAACACATTAAAAGGAAAGAGAGAACTTGATAATTAGACAATGAAAAGGCAGCAAGGAAAAAAGCTAGGAAACATGACCGGGGTAAAGCCATACATTTATATGTACAAGGTGGATAAGGCAGTGATACTGAGAACTATCACCAGGTTATTGAAACCAGAAGTTACTTGGTGGGATTATGAGCCTGATTAAGTGTATATGCTGATACCTATGGACTGAGTGACTGCACCGAAGATAGCAATGTACAATAGTGGGTTCATGCTTGGAATGCCTTTCATTCTGGTCTTCTAAATATGTACTGCTTTTCATAACATTCCAATTATAGCCAGGCTGTATCTCAAGTAAAAAAAGGTTAATAAATGAAAAAGAGACAAGAAAAAAAAAATGTCACAGGACTACCCTGCTACAATGCTGCATATGGTTAGATTTCTAAATTACTGTGTAAAAATATGTGACTGTTTATTCATATTTTCTAAATTTGTTTTAATTTTTTAATTCTTTTTCCATATTCAGTAGAGACTTAAAGTTTAATATATCAATACTTGATGGAAAATACATGCTCCATCTTATGCATAAGATATTTGATATGCAGACAGATAGTGAGGTTAAACCCACCTGCATATGTAGTAGGGCAATAATATGCTTCTCTTCTGGAGGATTAACAACCGAAGTTTGCAGAACAAAAGCTACAGAAAAAGAAGGGCTACAAGGGCAGCCAACATTTTGTGCCTTGCCTTTCAAGGTCGGTGAGGACTTAAGACATAGGAGAACCTGTACTGTAACATCATGTAACACAGTTGTGTTCCAGATTTTCTGATCAAGGAAATTATGGGGCCACAAGGGAATGTTACTGATGATGTAGTATGTGCATAAAGAGAGTCACATGGAGAGAAAACATTCTCTCAGACTTTCACAGAGAGAAAATTAGTCAACCCATGGCCATGACTCATCCACATGACTAGCACTGACAAAGGATCTACAAAGTGAGGTATAGGGTTTCAGAATAAGTCCTGAGGAGACTTGACTGACCTCATCAGATACAAAAGTTACATTTCTTGTTATATAGGTCTCGCTTGATTTTTGTTTTAACCATCCATCAGAAAAGTATAGAAATGAGATATGGAAAGTGAAGCAATGATAATATACTGAGCTGTGAAAGGCTCAAGTCATAAAATTTGGGACATTTTCAGTCCTGTGGATAACCCACTACTATTGTGTACTACTGGATCATACTGGACTATTTTGCTGAGTCATGCACCTACAATATTTGGATGGCAATGGAATACTCATCTCTGACAAAACTAAAGAAAAAAAAAGTAGATATAAATAAAGGATCATTTTGTAGCTGTATATACAAAAGAGTTAGGATAGATATACAGCTACTTTCTCTTAATTCAATGAATAGAAAGATTTGTACTAATAGTGTTTGAACAGGATATCATATCTGCATCCTGTGCTATGAATGACTACTACAAAGACAAAAATATGCAATTTATTAATTGTTGTAACTCTCCTACAACCTGTTTTGAAGCTGTCTCACTGCAATTTTTTTTCTCAATAAACTTAAAAAATAAAAATAAATAAAAGTGCGTTGGAAGAAAAAGAAAGCTGCCTGGTACTTTTCTGACTCCTGAGCATGAGACACCGCCCTACATATACTATATTTTATCTTCAAACATCAAAATTAAACTCTTACTCAGTGGAGTCACTGTCATTTTAATCAATTTCATGGAATGCTAATAACATACCATGCAATGTAGAAATTTCAATTTGGATCATATAAAAGGAACAAAATAAAAGGTGGAGAAAAATCAAAGTAAAAGTGAGAAATATAAGATATATATTGCACAAGAGAGTAAAAGCTGGTAAATATCAGTAAAAATCAACATCCCTTTCTATGATTTAGATGTTCTAAATTTAGTCCTGAAATTTACTTACTGCTATTATAAATATGCCTGCCAGCTTCAGCCCTTGTTTCTGTTAAGAAACAGTCTTCATATTTTTGTTATTTAGGACACCATCTGATGGGTTTGTATTGTATAATCAGGCCAATGCCCCAAATAGATGTGAGCTGATTGTAACACAGCCACATTGACACAATCAGAAAGAATGTTCTGGAAAGATAAGTAATAGGTTTCTGTCCCATTTTATTATTAATTCTTCTGGGTCTTCAATTCTGAGAAAAATTTTACTCAAAACCAATAGTCTCCTTTCAAGCTCACTTACAAAATCCTAGAAGGGGCTTATTAAATCCTTTAAAAAGTTTAGCCTCATTATTTCATACCCTTCCTTAGTGACTCTCCCAGCACATCCTATATCTACTCCTCGGAGGAAATGATAGGAAATGCTTCCCCAGACACACAGATACCATTATCTCCCACTTTTAAACCTTGATCTCAGATATAGCTGTGGTCCAGTGTGGCAAAGTGTTTTCCCACATGGTTCTCACCTTCTGTTACAAAGGTAGTCTCATTTAGTATGCTTACTTTGTGTAAAGCTGCCCATTGATGGCTTTGCTGATTCCCAAATCTACCCTGGGGACAGTGGTATATTCATTTCCAAAAAAAAGCTTTGTCACTTGTTTTCCCCCTTTCTTATAATAGCAAGAACAATTCCAGCCTCTAGTATGGAACACAAAATAACATTATTTACTATTAGAACTGTGCCAACTTTTCTATAGTGTTGTCTGTATTGTGTTTCCACTGGGACAGTGGATTAAAGACATAGCTTTCAATAACATTTACACCCATAGTCTGAACATAAAAATCTCACCACACTAAATGTGTAGTAGGAATTTTTTTGTTCAGCAATTTTTGGAGAGTGCAAATGAAAAATAACTCATTCAGGTAACATCAATAAGCTGTATTTCCCGACCTCTTCAGATTATAAAATTAACTCCTGTCCCTCTGAATAGCTAGGGGATAATAAATTTTTAGACTCTAGTACAGCTGCCATGGAGCATCCATGATAATTTCCTCAGAGCATTTTTGTTTAGTGAAAGTGGATATGTTCTGGGTATGCCACAAAAATTGCTAATTTGTTTTGCTCTTGTTTGTACTCTGATGTGTGTATTTTCTTCCAATAATGATCAAAGAATCTTACATGTATAGTACTGCAAAAGACAAGAAATCTCTCATTTCTCTTTTTATGACAGGAAAGTCCAAGCCTAAAAAGGCTTTGACATTTGTGCGTCACAGCAACACTCCCAATGAGCACATTTCTTTTCAAAAACAGTGAATAGCCCTTTTGATATTCAGAACTTTGTAATTCCAAGAGGCTTAGGTTGAAAGGAGGACATAGAAATATGGTACCTTGAACCCAGAGAACTGGTTCTTGAGTGCACTTTGCTTTCTTTCTTTCTTTTGTTAACTGTGTATGCTTTGTTGTTGAGTTCTAAGAGAAACTGCCATTTCACAGAAGGCCAAAAATGTCTCAGAAAATATCAATGGGTCCTTAGGAAGTTATGAGGCTTCTCGGATGAGAATATCCTCAGTGATGACCCACTGATCAGTGCAGGTGGCCACTCGATTAACAATGCGCTTCACTCAAGGATGACCTCTGACGGGTAGGAGCAACTCTCCATCAATTTGGTGTAAATCATCACAGTTTACTCTATGCCCAGTTCTCTTAGTCCCATAAAGTATCTGGGATTCCTGCCATCATTCAGAAGCAATAAAACCACTGTACCATTTTATTCCTGCTCTGAGGGAATCTCTGAGAGGAGAAAGTAGCTGTTGGAGGGGTCTCCAAAAATTTTAATATGCACCACAGGATGCATAGATCCATGTCTAATAATTTTTATTTGCTTATTGATATTCTGTACTGAAATTGTCATTGAGCCTTAACTTCTTTAATTGTGCATTACTTAAATTATTAGATGTGTTTATAAGAAACACATCTTATAGTGTTATTTTTTTGATCTCCCCAGCTAATTTCTCATCTGGTTGCTCTTCCAGATAACTTTTTTATAGTGAAAGGCCTATTCCTTCTTGTTCTTTGTAAGTCTCATAAATTTCGGTTGGACACTGGACACTAGACAGTATATAACAGCAATTCTTCCCTGCTTGGAGCTTGTTACTATTAACTGTTGTTAGGCTTCTGAGATTGACTGAATTAATGATCTATTTCTGATTCTATTTCTGATTCTATCCTCACCCCCAAGATAACCTTCCCACCCAGTGTCAAACCTTTCATGTTATTTCTCATGGATCACAATTCTGGGTAAGCTTATTTTGGTTTTCTAAATGATTTTTTTCTTTTAATGTGTTTGGTACAAGGTCTCACTACACAGCTCGGACTCACAGTGAACCTCCTATTTTCAGCCTCTCCAGTAGTGAGTTTACAGGCATGGGCCACCATTTCCAGACTCGGTTGCTGGCTCCACATGCCTGGGGACAGGATCAGCATGGAATACCCATCCCTGTGCTTGCTTAAGCAGGAGCTTAGTCCACTAGGCTACCTCACCAGCTCTGGAAATGATTTGTGAAAAATATGACTTGAATGTTCCTTTTTTCCTTAGTTATTGTTCTGTTGTTTACAACAATGCCCTGAAAACGCAAATGAGGTTAGAATCTAACCAATGTAAATGTTTTTTCAAGAAATAGTTCTAATAACTGCTTTTGAGATTTGAACTCACCCCAGGTTTTTCCAGGTAAACTAGTCAACCTAGAGTTTAACCTATGTGTCCAAAGAATCAACCAGCCTGTTCTTAGTTGTCACCATGATCTCTACTGATTTTGAGTGTGTCCTTGAGGCAGGGTTTCACACTCTGTACATAAATTCATTACCTTTAAGAAGCGATTGATAGCCTTCTTTTCAGAGCACTGGTGCCCCTCTGGAACTCAAGTGCCTGAGTCATGGTTCTGAGATATTGGGGCAATGGCTTGCTCCTTTCTGAATACCACAGTCAGTTTTAAAGTAGTGGTGGAGCTTAAGATTTGCCTCAAGTTTTCTATTCTTACATTTTACATTACAGAGGAATCAGCTTGCCTTATGAGCTCTATCTCATAAGCAAGGGAAAGGATGTTCAGGCCAATATTTTTGGTAATGCTATGAGGAGATATACTTCTATCCTATGAGCAGGGCGTGGACAGAAGGAAGAAGTCCATTTCTCAAATGTAACAGATTTCAATTTTTCTCAATTATCAGTAGTTGGGGAATAGGATGAGAAATACTGTTTTCTGTGCATCTCCAATGGTCCTTCAATGATCTTGAGTGTTCCTTTTTCCTTATAAAGCTATCAATCTCTTCTTAAAGGTAATGACCTTATGTGCAGAGTGTGAATCCCTGGCTCAAGGACACACTCAAAATCAGCGGAGATCATGGTAAGTGACAACTAAGAACAGCCTGGCTAGAACTGCCAATGGTTCTAACTATGCTTCGAGTTAGAAGAAAGTTTTGTGTTCATCACTCCATGAGTTAACTATAAAGCTTTTGCAGTACTAAGTTATGATGGTTGAGGGATCGAAGATCACTTTAAAACACAGACATCCTTTCACATCAAGTTCCAGCATAGTTCTGGAATATCTTTATTAACTAGAGATCCTCAGGAAACTTAAATTTTAAGTGGTTTCTGGTGTTTTTTTTTTTAATTTTCATCAGTTTTCCTTGAAGATTGAGCTTGTGAAGCTCTTCCTAACTGGCATTTGTGAAGTTCCCCCATCATAAGTCTCTTGAAAGAAACTTTTAAAGCAACAAGATGTTGAAATCAGAGTAATTAAATACATTGTTAGATGCTTATTAAAGAGGGTATGTGAAAAGTCATATAAAGGTATTTAAAAATATTATTCATAACAGAAATGGAAGTTGAAGACAAAAGCTGGTAGTACTACACACCAATTAGAATGGTTGAACTAAGGTGATAACACTGAGTGTGGCCGAGAATTCAAAGCCACTAGAACTCTAATAGGTTGTTGGCATGTAAAATGGTACAGCCACTCTAGAAAATATTTGATAATTTTTACATAGTTAACAATATACTCATCATTAAACATAGTAGTGACCCTAATGTGTGTGTATGAGTGTGTGTGTGTGTGTGTGTGTGTGTGTGTATGTGTGCGTTTGTGTTTTGGAGGTTAATCATGTTCTCACAAAAAATATGTGTGTGAATATTTATATTAGCTTTAATGACCATTGGTGAGATTGAAAACATTTCAATTATCCTTATACAACTAATAAAAAAGTAGTAAATCCATAAAAGGACCAATGGTATTAAGCAGAGTAATTTCTAAACAGTATAATAGTGAGGATGAACATAATAAGTTCCCAGTTTATAAGAGTTCTTTGCCAAGAGAATTATGTTTGTAAGTCAGATTCACCAGGAAATATGACAAAGTACATCTTATATACCTTTCACATGAATATACAGTCTAAAGGACAAAATACTACACATAAACATAAAAATACAGTAAATAAATGACTTTTTACAGTTACCTTAAAATGGAGCTGCAGTACAACTACAAATGAACTATTTTTACTTTGAAGTTACCTTAGACTGGTAAGGTAGATGGCCTCATATCATGAGTTGTTCACATCTACAATCATTCATAATGAGCGGTCCACTCATATCAGTAGTGTTCACAACTTGAACATTTATGGCAAAGACTGTAGTGTATTAGATAATTTTCCACTGCTGTGACCCAAACATACACAAATGAAAGGAAAAGTTTATTTTTGTTTCAGTTTCAGAAGTTTTAGTTTCTGGGTGGCTCCAAGGCAAAAATATTATAGCAGAAAAATATTGTGGAGAAAAGTGGCTGATGTCGTGGAAGGCAGGAAGCAGAGCACAGAGCAACCGCCTGAAAGCAAGGGATCAGGGAGCAGAATTTCAAGGTCCTCTCTACAGGGCCCACACAGGTACATTCAGAAGTAAGATATATGATTACTAGGCATATATCTAGGCAGCTTTCAATTTAAAATAAATTAACAATAAAAGTTTTCAAACCTTAAAAGCATTATCTATACTAAAGCGATATGTTTTCAAGGTGTTATACGATTTCAATTATGTGCCATTTTAGGAAAGACAAAATGGACATAATACCAAATAATAGATCAAGCGACTGCCTGTAAATAGCTATGAAGGAGATTATAAATACAGCAGTGAAATTTAGGGATTTAGAATTTCTTTTTATCTTGAGTTAGGTGGTAGTTTCATGAAATAACACCACTATTCTGATTCAGAAAAATGTACAATACAGTAAATTAACTTCAAAGATATTAAAATATAATGTCTAAATCTGGAAAAATCTAAATATAAACCACTTATGAATTGAATGAATTATGACTAAAATGACGTATTTCAACACAGATAAGAGTACCATATTCACAGTTACCAAGGACAGTTAATGCTTTATACATTCTTTTTTTCAGGACTGGGGATTGAACTCAGGACCTTGTGCGTGCTAGGCAGGTGCTTATTCTACTGAGCTATCTCCCTGGCCCAATGATTTATACATTTTTAAACACTACATAACACTCTATATTTTCATTTTTATTGAGATACTATAGAACAAGCCCATGGTTAAAACATTAATTCATTCTTGGTTAAGCAAAAGTTGTATTTGAATAAATCCATTGATTAATTTTGTGAAATTCATCCTTTCATCTGAGGTTTTGATTTTCTACATCTATTTAAAATATAAGGCCCAGGAGATAGTTCAGTGGCATAAGCACCTGCCTGGCAAGCACAAAGTCAGGAGTTCCTATACCCAGTACTGCAAAAGTCAATCAATGAGTTAGTCAATCAGTGAATCACAGTTTTTTCCAAAGACTCTCCCAGCTATATTTTATGAAATTTTCATAAGTAAAAATGCAGATATATCATAAGACAAAAGCAAAAGGAAATAATCACACTAGTTCCTTAAGAGACAATGACCATAATAAAGGACATGGTGACTGAATCTAGAAAAAAATACAGATTTAAAGCAATCCTGATTAAAATACCATTTGTATAACTCACACAGGTCCAGCAAAAATTTGTAAAATTCATCTAGAATCAGAAGAGACCTAAAGTAGCACAAGCCATGCTGAGCAATAAAAGAAAGTCAGCAGCCATCACAATCCCCTGACTTGAAATTATACAACAAAGCTCCTGAGCTATCAGCTTAGTATGGTTAAAAGAAAAAAAAAAAAAAAAAAAAAAAACAGACTTGGAAATCTATGATCTGTGAGCCTTGTGTGCATAGAAGCAGAGCTTTTCTGCTGTGATTTAAAAACTTTGGAGGACTCTAGGCAGCCTGCAGGATCCTGGGAAGCTCTGAACTTACACCCCAGCATACAGGCATGGAGCTTGTACTAGTGCTGATTTAACTTTTTAAGAACTTTAGAGGACTCTGAATGGCCCTCAGGAATCCAGAGAGCTATGATCTGTGAGCTCAGTGTGTATGGGCACAGAGATTCCCTAATACCTGGACCATCTGTTTAAGAACTGAGGAAGACTCTGGAAGCCTGAGGGACTCTGGCAAGCTGCGTTACTTGGACCCCCAGCACACAGCTGTGGAGATTGTTCTGGAACTAGTCCAAACTTTTGAGAATTTAGGAGGATTCTAGGGGGCTAATGGGATACTGATGAGTTTGGTGAACACATACCACAAGTACTGAAGCTTTGTTGAATATTGGCCAAACATCCACACTAGTAGGGAAAGCCTTGGTGAGTCTTACCTTCTCCCCATTGTAGCATGAAAATTTTATGACACATCCCTCAAACACTCTATCACTACTGTAAATCTGAGTGATTATTGTGAACTTCAAAAGTGCCAAAACACAGGAGCAAACGGCAATCTCAATCATTAGCCCGCCCAGAAAAATTCCAGGAGACAAAGATATACAAGGATGTGGAAGTACCACACCTAAAATCCCTGAAATGAAAGTGACTAAGGTACAGAAACAAGTCCATCAGACTATAGAAGAAAAAATATCAGAAATAATCTTTCAGGTCAAAAAAGAAATGGCAACAATCTTGAAAGAATTGTTCAGAACAGCTAAAGAAGACATAGATAAAAAAAAATAGAGGAGAAGAGAAAAATGATTGAAACACTGAATCAACAATATAGGAAAGAATTAGAATGAATAAAACAGATTCAAACAGATATCCAACAAATTAATAACTGCACTGAAAATAAGCAAAACTGCTTGAAGGAAACTGAAGAAAGATTTTTATATCTAGAAGACAGTGGTGCCGCTAATGTACCTGAAAGGAAATATCTTTTAAAATTAACAAGAAACCAGGAAATAACAATTTGGAAGCTATAAGATGATGTAAAGAAAAATAATATAAAAATAAAAAATGTCAAGGAAGCAACAAGAGACAGCACAAATGACATAAAAATATTGTTTGCAGAAGTAGTGGCAGAAAATTTCCCAAACATGAGCAAAACAACTTGGCATACAATTAAACAAGGCATATAGAACTCCAAGCAGCCATAATTAAAATAAATCTATGCTTCCATACATACTAATCAGTATCTCAGAAGTTCAGTGAAACAATAGAATATTAAAAGTTGCTAGAGAGAAGAAACAGATCACTTATCCTGGAGAGCCCATCAGAATCACAGCAGATCTCTCAGCATAAACCATCAAATCAAGAAAACTGCAGAGAGCAGTATTTCAGATCCTGAAAGAATGTGAGCTACAACCATTATTGATGAATCCTGCAAAACTATCTGTCAAATTCAATGGTGAGATAAGATCCTTTATGACAAAGAACAATTAAAAAAGTTCTGGAACACCAAACCAACCAACGCTACAAACAATAACAGGTAGTCTAGAAAGAGACAGAAGTGACCCTTATTTCAATAACAACAGGAAGAAGCCACCAAATAGAGCAAGTGATTACGAAGAGGAAAAAATGTATGAAACCTACAGGAGGAAAAATACACAAGGATAAGCCAACACCTATCGGTTATTACTATCAATGTAAATCGATTCAATTCAACACTGAAAAGAAACAGACTAGCAGAGTGGATTAAAAAAAAAAAAAATCTGACAATAGGTTGCATACAAGAAACACATTTAACTCAAAAGGAAAATTACAGATTGAAAGTCAAAGGAGGGAAAACAATTCTCCATGTCACAGGAAATCAAAAAAATCAGGGGTAGCTCTCCAGGTTTCTGACAATGACTCAGAACTTTTCTCTCCTTGCTGGGAAAAAATACCCAATACCCAAAATTAAGGGAGGAAAAGTTTATTTAGCTCATAGTTACTGGATGTTTCAGTCCATACTCATCTGGCTTCAAGGAAGAATGGTACATGGCAGAGAGCAGTCTTTCAGGATGGGGGGAAAGAGCAAGAGCAAATGAGAGGAGTAGTGATAATAGTAGCTACAGAGAGCAAGTCTGGCTCTATTATGCTGTGTTAAAGCTATCCACCCCACGTTTGGTGGAATACTCACACCCATCATCCCAGAAGCACTCCGATATTCCCAGTGGATCATGAGTCAAGCACACCTATAATTGCATGAGACTTTTGGGAGACAAATACACACAAACCATAGCAGACAATATCAACTTCAAAGCAGAAATAATTGAAAGAGTTGAAGGTCACTGCATAATTGCTAAAGGAAAACTGTAAGAATAAGGGATGGCAATTATAAATATAGATGCATGCAGTGTAAGAGCAAACACCTACATAAAACAAATTTTAATAGACAGGAAAAAATCAGTGAACAATGATACAATTGTAGTGGGGGACTTTAACATGGCACTGTCACAAAGAGATAGCTCAGTGAGGCAAATATCCAGAGAGAAGTAACAGAAATAAACAAAACTTATGAAGAAATTGACTTGGTAGACCCTTACGGAGTATTTTACCCAGCAACAACAGAATAGACATTGTTCTCAGCTGCACATGGGACGTACTCCAAAACAGACAATACATTAACATAAAGAACATGCTTAAGTAAATGCAAAGGAACTGAAGTCATCCATGTATTCTATCTTACAGTGCAATGAAACTAGAAATTATTCACAAAACAAACTACAAGAACACCGCAAACTCATGGAAATTAACGACTTCCTAAACATTCAGTGGGTCACAGATGGAAATAAAGAAGAAATTAAAAAATATAATATAATCAAATGAAAATTCAGATACAACTAACTGAAACCTGTGGGGCACAATTAAAGATGTCTTAAGAGGACAATTTTTAATGTTAAATTTACACATTAGGGAAACAGAACAAATGCAAATAAATGAAAATATGCTGGACCTCAAACTCCTAGAAGTAGAAGAGCAACTCAGGCACAAAGTCCAAGAAGGCAAGAAATTATGAAGACTAGAGCATAAATTAATGCATGGAGATGAAGAAAACAATGTAAAGAATGAAGGAATCAAGCAGTTTGTTTAAACAATAAAATTGCCAACCCCTAGTCAACCTAATCAAATAAAAAGGGAAGAAAAATATCCAAATTCATGCAATAAGCAAAGAAAAGGGTGAAATCACTACAGCCCTTATAGAAATTCACAAGATCATCAGTAACTATTTCCAAAATCTTTACTTTCACAAGATGGAAAACGCAGAAGAAATGGAAAGTTTCCTAGATACACATGAAAAGTCAATGCTCAGTCAAGACAATATACATACTCTGAAGGACCAAATAAAAGGAAATGAAATTGAAAATGTAATTTAAAAAAACTACTAAGAAATTGCCAGATCCTGAGAGATTCACAGCAGAATTCGACAAGAAATTTAGAGATTTAATGCCAACTTTTCTCAAAGCCTTCAATGAAATTGAAAAAGAAGTAATTATCCCTAACACATTCATGGAGGCAAATATTACTTTGATTCCAATACCAGAGAAAGAACCAGCTAAAAAAGAGAACAATAGGCAAATCTCTCCAATGAATACAGATTCAAAAATCCTCAATAAAATATGAGCAAACACAATGCAGCAAATTTCAAGAAAGTAGAGTTATTTTAGGAATGCAGGCATGGTTCAACATATGCAAATTCTTAAATGTGATATAGCACACCAATGGAGCCAAGAACAAAAACACATGATCATCTCAGTAGATGCAGCAAAAGCTTTTGAGAAAGTCCAACTATCACTCATGATAAAAACCCTACAGAGAAACAGAATAGATGGTTTATATATCAACAGGAGAAAAGCCATATATGAGAAACTAATAGCCAACATCATACTAGATAGACAAAAACTGAAGGCCTTCACTTTAAAATTAGGAACAAGACAAGTATGTCCACTGTGTCCAGTCCTATTCAATACAGTTCTGGACATATTAGCCAGGGCAACTAGACAAGAGAGAGAGAGAAAAAAAAGAATAAGAGTTGAGAAGGAAGTGAAGTTACCATTTGTAGATGACCTGATACTCTACATAAAGGACCCCAAGACCTCCACCAAGAGTCTTACAGATTTAATAAAAAAAATTCAGCAATGTAGCAAGGTACAAAATCAACACCCAAAAAATCAGTTACATTTTTGTACAAGAATAATGAACACACTGAGAGAGAAATATAAAAAACCACATCTTTCACAATGATATACAAAAAATGAAATACTTAGGAATCAGTCACACAAAAGAAGTAAAAGAACTGTACAGTGAAAATTTTGGCACTCTGAGAAAAGACAGTAAAATAGATTGAAAAAATGGAAAGATATTCCATGCTCCTGGATAAGAAGAACCAACATTGTAAAAATAGGCATACTCCAAAATTTGTTATACAGATCAAATTTAGCCCAATCTCAATGAAAATACCATTAGTATAACTTACAAAGCAAGAGAAAAATTTCCTCAAATTCATTTGCAACCAGAAGAGACTCAGAATATCAAAAGTAGCTCTTGGAAACAAAGGAAAGGGAGGAGGTATCACAATTCCAATCTGAAATTATACAAAAAGTTACTATAATAAAATTGGTGTAGTACTGGCATAGAGACAGACACAATGGAATAGATAGAAGATGCATACATAACTACAAACACACTTAGCCCCCTTATTTTGACAAAGAGACAAAACATGCTCACTGGAAGAAAGATAACTTCTTAAACAATTGGTGCTAGAAAAACTGGATTTCCATATGCTGAAGGCTAATATCAGACTCATGTCTATCACTATGCACTAAACTACAGCCAAGATGAAACAAAATATAAATATTAAAAGGGGAACACTAAATCTTCAGGGGAAAATGTAGGTAGAAATTTTAAAAAATTAGGGGTAGGTAGAGAGTTCATGAACAAAAACCAAACTGATACGAAATACTTAAAGAACCAAGAATTGGAATCTCATGTTTATGAAAGCTTTCTGCACTTCATAGGAAATCTCTTAAAGAGTAAAAAGAAAATAAACTGGGAAAAAATAACAAACTGTCGCTCTGACAAAGGTCTTCTATCTAGAACATATAAAGAATATTTTTAAAAATTAGTGGCAGGACAAATAATTGAGTGGATTAAATCACCTGCAAGCAGGCACATGGGCTGAGGGTTCAATCCCCGGGCCTGTCATGCTCAGCCTGCCCCTGGGGTGTGCTGAGACAGAAACTGAGACTGGGCATGGTGGTGCGCACCTGTAATCCCAGTTCTTGGGAGGCTGTAAACAGACTGATCACTATGAGTCCAATCTAGTAGTGAGACCCTGAACACCCTGTAGACCCTTCCCTAAAAATGTCAATAAATAAATATTAAAACTCCAGAACTCCAAAAGCAAAATTCAATCTAAAAATAGACATCTGAGATGAATATAAACACATATTTTTCAGATGGAAAAATACAATTGGTAAGTAAATATTTGAAAAAATGTCCAACCTCATTGTGCATCTGAGAAATGCAAATGAAAACAACACTGAGATTCCATCTCACCCCAGAAAGAATGGCTAACATCAAGAAGTCAGCCAATAACAATTACTGGAAGGTCTGTAGGCAAAAAGGTAACCTCGTGACTTTTGTGCACAGTACAGCCTGGTACATCCACTATGGAAAGCAGTGTGTAAATTCCTTAAAAAGCTAGGATTTGAAACCAATTCTTTGGGTATTTTTTTCAGAAGAACTGAAAACATCATATCACACTGATATACGTGCATCCATGTTTGCAGCAGTGTAATTCTTCATAGCTGAATTCTGGAAACCACCCAGATGCCAATCCACTGAGGCATAGATGAAGAAATTGTTGTCTTTTTACACAACGGAGTTTTATTCAGCTTTAGAATAGGATAAATTTGAGGCTTTTGTTGATAAATGAATGCAACTACAGACCATACTCTTAAGGAAAATGAATCAAGCCTGCAAGTGAAAAAATATCATTTTGTCTCTTTAGTGTGAGAACCTGAACAAGATAATGAAATCTGAATGGTATAATAGATCCTGCGAAAAGGGAATAAGCTTATTTAAAAGGAAAGTGTTACTGAGATGACGAGAAAGATAGGAGTGGGAGTCAGGGAAAGAGATACATCCCTGCATGTAAACAGGATGGTTTGGACAGCTGTATCATGGATTTCTGCTGATATGTAGAAAAAAGCAGATATTGCCCAGTTTGTTTTGTCTCATGTTTTTGATCGTTTCTCCTTTTCTGTCCTCTTACTTTTTTATAATTCTTTCATTTTTCTTTCTTCCTTCAATTTTGCATGTGTATTATCTGTTTGGAAGAAAACACTATGCATTACAACAAATACTGTCAAGTTCACATTGTTTTGTTAAGTGAAATTCTGTATCACTTGTAATTTTTCCATTTTAATACTAATTGAACTCTATAAAAACAAATCCAACAAACAAAAAAACAGACTTCAGGATCAATGAAACAGATTACAAAATACAGACACAACTTGAAACAAATTCAACTACCTTATCTTTGACAAAGGGGCCAAACATGTTCACTGGATGAAAGATAGCCTCTTTAATAAGTAGTGCTGGAAAACCTGGCTTTCTACATCCTGAAGCTAAAATGCATTCAAAATGGATCAAAGATTTAAATATTAAAACTGAAACCCTAAATCATCTGGAGAAAAATGTAAGTAGAAATATCAAAACAAAGGTATAGGCATAAAGTTCATGAACAAAAATCAAACTGCATGAAAAAAAAAGTTCAAGGAATCAACAACTGGGATCTCATCTTTTTGAAAAGCTTCTGCATGTTAAAAGAAATCATCAACAGAGTAAACAGAAAACTCATGAGTTGGGAAAAAATCATAGAGTCCATAGACAACTTCTTCCTATCTGGAACACATAAAAAATTGAAAAAATCAAGCCTGTAGAATCCAAAGACCAACACAAAAATGGGCATCTGATGAGAATATACACCTCACAAATGAAGAGATTAGTTGGCAAATAAATATATGAAAACATGTTCAACATTATTGGTCATTCAAGAAATGCAAATTAAAACAATGCTGAGATACCATCTTACCCAAGAAAGAATGGCTAACTGATGTCAACCATTAATAGCTGCTGAAGTGGCTGTGGGCATAAAGGAACTCTTCTCTATGGTGGAAATATAGATTGATATAATGATCACAGAAATCAGTATGGAGTTTCCTTACAAATGTGGGATTGGAGGTCACCATGTAAAACATATATTCTTTTTCAAGAGATTTTCCCAAAAGAACTGAAATTATTAAACCACAGTGATATATGTGTACCCATATTTCTAGCTGCACAGTTAGTCAAAGCTAAATATTGGAAACAACACAAATGCCCATCAACTGAAGAATGGATAAGAATAATGTGGCATGTTTATGCAGTGAAGTATTACTCAGCTACAGAACAAGACAAATTTGATGCTCTTGTAGATAAATGGATATAATTAGAGACTGTATTGGTATGTTAAATAAATCAGACCCACATGAAAACAATGAATTGTCTCACTAGTCTAAGAACCTGAAAGAGTAATTAAAATCTGAAGGGTACAATAGACACTGTGAAATAGAAACAATTTGTTCCATGGGATGTGTAACTAGGATGAGAAAATGGACAAACGAAGGGACGGAAAAGATATTATATACATTATAAATACAGTATAATTTGATAATTTGGACAATTGTACTACCAATATCTGCTAGTCTTTTGAAACATTATTTAACGTTTTTTTTTTCCTTTTTCTTTTATCCTTTTTAATTTCTCATAACTTTGTTGTTGTTTTTACTGTTTTTTTCTTTGTTCTTATGTGTTCAATAGAGTGTCTACAGGGTCACACTACACAGGTCAGACTTGGAGTGATCCTCCTATTTTCAGCCTCCAAGTGCTGAGATCACTGGAGTGAGCCACCACTCCCAGTTTCAATTGCCTCCTCAGTGCATCCCACAGGCCACTGTGCTCTGCCTAAGCAAGAGCTTTAGTTAGTCCTCTGAGCTATCGGGCTGACCCAAATTACTGTTCTTGTTTTAACCAACTTTGCACATTTCTATCTGGTAACCCACACTACTAATCTATTTATTTATTTATTTATTTACTTACTTACTTACTTATTGTGGAACCCAGAGATTGAACTCAGGCCCTTGCACTTGCCAGGGAAGCTCTTATTCCACTGAGCCATCTCCCTAGCCCCAACACTAATAATTCAAAGAAAACAGCATACAATAGAGCAATCATTGTTAAATTCCTATTTCTTTGTTAAGGAAGTTTTGTACTGCTTCTTATTTTTTTTTACTATTTTGTACTTATGCAAATGAGAAATTCCTAAATACAAATAAAATTCCAAAGTAAAATAAAACTTATATGAAAACTCTAAACAATCCAATATCAGCCAATCAATTAGAAGATGTAATTAAAAGTATTCATAAAAGAATCAGGTCCTGATTGATACACTGTTGAACTCTGAAGCAGATATTATGCATTATTCTTCAAAATCTTTAACAAAATCAAAAGAGAATTAATATTCACAAAATCATTCCTAGAAGCACTAGCAAAAACAGAAGAAACTTATAAGAGAGAACTAATGGAAAATCTCCTTATTGAATGTAGATAAAAATATTATCAACAAGATACTGGCAAACAGAATGAAACATTATACACCCTAACAAAGTAGGACTTATCTCAAGAATGTAGATATAGTTCAGCATAACTAAATTAATAAATATACCGCTTAACATATTGAGAACAAAATTCACACAATCTTCTCCATAACTTCAGAAAAATCATTTGAAAAAAATACAGCACCATTTGTAATAAAAACCCTACAGAAAATTGGCACATCATCAATCCGATGAAAGCCAGCTTTGATAAACAGCTAGCCAATATCATTCTAAATGTTAAAATATGAAAGCTTTCACTCTTAAATCAGAAAAAGACAAAGATGCCTATTATCACCACTCATATTCCATATGGTTCTAAAAACAATAGCCAGAGTAACTAGATAAGAGAAAGAAATAAAAGAAATGTGGATAGGAAAGAAAAAGTTAGGTTATCACTTTTACAAATATTATTATTCTATATGAAGCATCTCCAAACTTCATCAAATGACTCCCAGAATTATTAACCAAATTCAGGAGCAATAATAGTATACAAAGTCAACACTCAAAAAGGAGTAACATTCCTGTACAGGAATAATAAATTCCCTGAGAAAGAAATAAGGGAAATAACACTTCTCACAACAGCAGAAAAATGGAAGTGAAAAGGCTTTACATTGAAAATTACATTATTCTGAAAAGAAGATCAAAGATAATTTCTTTCTCAAGAAATGGAAATATATTCTCTGCACTTTTATATACATGACTAATATAGGGAAAGTGACCATACTTCAAAAACTGTTACATAGATTCAGTGCAATCACAATCAAAATGCCAATACTACAACTCACAGAACTAGAGAAAATAATAACCAAATTCATAAAGAATCAGAAGAAACATAGAATATTGAAAGAAATTCTGGGAAGCAAAAGTAATGCAGGATGTGTCACAATCCTTAACTTAAAGTTATATTACAAAGATTCATTTAAAAAAAAATGCATGGTATTGGCAGAAAAAAAAAAAAAAAAAACAGATTCAAATATCGGGTGATGTAGAAGCAGTTCCTTGTACACTTAGGTATTTTATCCTTGACAAAGGAGCCAAACACCTTCTCTGAAGGAAAGATAGCATAAATGATGCTGGAAAGCTATCTTTCCAGTTACTAAATATTGCATCTAGTCCTATGTCTCCCTCCAATCACTAAACTGAGCTTGAGATGGATCAAATTTCTCAGTTAAAACACAAGCACTAGAACTAGTAGAACATAGGATATGTAAGAATTTAGAAGACATAAGTGTGTGCAAACACTTAGTAAAACCCCAATTACTCAGAAAATATTAGAAAGAATCATCAGCTGGGAACACATCGTACTAGAAATGGTTTTTCACAGCAAAACAAACCACCAATAAAGTGAAGAGCCAAACCACAGAATGGGAAAATGTTACCAGCTTCTGACAAATGACTAATATCTAAAGTATACCAAAAAATAAAAAAAAGATCTGATCCCCCCCAAATTGTAAAACACAGTACAGAAATGGCCCTGTTAAATGGACACATAATTTTCAGATTAAAAAATATGAACAGGAAACATATATAGAATGAAATGTTCAACAACAGTGGTCATCTGTGAAATGCTAAGTAAAACAACCATGAGATTCTATCTCACTCTAGGAAGAATGCCTACGGTCAAGAACTCGACCAACAACAAAAGCTGATGAGGCCATAGGGAAAAAAGGAACCATTTCACCATTAAGGGAGTATAAGTCGGTACAGTCACTGCGGGGATCAGCTTATTGACTCCTTATAAAACTAAAAATAGGGGTTCCAGTTGATCCATCTGTACCTTCTCTATGAATGTTCTCTAAAGTGAAATGTATAATACAAAGTGGTACATGCATGCCTGTGTTAACATCAGAACAATTCATAAGACCTACATCTGGCAAATAGCCCATTTCCCCAACAATGGTGAATGGATAAAGAAAACGTAGTGTTTCTATATAATGGAATACTACTCTGCCATAGGGAAGAATAATCTTGAAACAGTCTAAATAAATTATGTAACTTGAGGACATAATATTAAATGAAATAATTTTATTTTCTGTACAAAAATCATTTAGCCCACATTGGGCTAAATACCAATGGAATGGTGATGGCCTAGCATACATGAGACATTGATTTCTGTCAGCACCACTGCAAAAGTAAAACAAAATTGAAAATATCAAATTCAAATATTGATATTTACATAAATATTATACAGAGACAGACAGAAATGATTGTCCTGTGTAGTGCATCTGAGTTCCTTTCCCCTGTTACATAATCTATGCCCAGTCCCACCCCACTATGCACAAATACCCTGTTTATTACATGGTATTTCTTTCTTTTGTATTTCTCCTTAGAGATATATTGTAATTTTTATTATTCAGTTTTTCGTGTCTTTTTTTTTTGTTTATGGTACTGGGGATTGAACTCAGGACCCTGTACTTGCCAGGCAAGTGCTTATTCTACTGAGCCATCTCCCCAGCCCCTATTCAGTTTTTCTTTTATTTTTTTTATTAATTTTACCGAGGAAAAAAATTTTCAATGAGACAGCTTCAAAACAGGTCAGCAGGAGAATTACAATAATTAATACATTACATATTGTTGTCCTTGTAGTAATCATTCATAGCACAGGATGCAGACATGATATCCTGTCCAAACACTATTAGTATAGATCTTTCTTCTTACTGAATTAAGACAAAGTAGCTATATATCTATGCTAACTATTTTGTATATAAGGATACTAAATTGTCCTTCATTTATATCTGCTTGTTTTGCTTAGTTTTATCAGACGTGGGTATTCCACCACCATCTATATATTGTAGGTACCTGAATTCAGCAAAAATATTCCACTATAGTACAGTAGTCCACAATAGTAGTGGATTTCCACTGGACTGGAAACATCTGAATCTGATGACTTGAGCCTTCCACAGCTCAGCATGTTAACATGGCTTCACTTTTCGTATCCCATTTTTACATTTATCTGCTGAATGGTTAAGACCAAGATAAAGGAAGACCTACATAACAAGAAAAGTAACTTTTATATCTGCCAAAGTCAGTCAAGTACCCTTAAGAATTATCCCGAAATCCTATACCACACTTTGTAGATCCTTTGTCAGTGTCAGCCATGTGGGTGAATCATGGCCATGGCGTGACTAATTTACTGTCTGTGAAAGTGTGAGGGAATGTTTTCTCTCCATGTGACTCTCCTTAGGCACACATTACATCAGCTATCACATTCCTCTGTGCCCCCATAATCTCCTTGATCAGATAATTTGGAACACAACTGAGTTACGTGGTGTTACAGTACAGGTTCTCCTATGTCCTGAGTCCTCACTGATCTTGAAAGGCTAGGAATAAAATGTTGGCTGTCTATGCAGCCCTTCTTTTTCTCTAGTTTTTGTTTTGCAAGCATAGGTTGTTAATCCTCCAGAAGAGAAGCTTATTATTGCCCTACTACATATGCAGGTGGGTTTAACCTCACTATCTGTCTGAATATCAAACATCTTAGGCATAAAATGAAACATCAAGTATTGATATGTTAAAATTTAAGTCTCTACCAAATATGAAAAATAATTTAAAAAATAAAAAGTATTAAAAATTTGAATGAAAATAAGAAAAAATACATACTTTTACACAGTAATTTAGAAATCTAACCATATACATCATCTTAGCAGGACAGTCCTGTGACACTTTTTTCTTGTCTCTTTTTTTGCATTTATTACTGTTTTTTTTCAAAAAAAATTTACTTGAGATACAGTTTTACCCTAATTAGTATGTCATGACAAGCAGTACTTATTTAGAAGACCAGAATGGCAGGCATTCCAAGCATGACCCCACTATTACACATTGCTATCTTCGGTGCAGAGGGTCAGTTCACAGATATCAGCATATATAGTTAGTCAGGGTGAGAATCCCACCGAATAACTGCTAGTTTCAACAACCTGGTGATAGTTCTCAGGATCCTTGACTTACCCATCTTGTACGTATAGATGTACAGCTTTGCCTTGTCATGTTTCCTAGCTTTTCACCTTGCACTCTTTTCATTGTCTAATCCTCAAGTTCTCACTTTCCTTTCAATTGTGTTATAAGCTTCTATTTGTATTCCTTCTTTTGAGTTCTTATACTAGGGAGATTATACAATATTTATACATGTGTGTCTGATTTATTTCTTAAGTGAAATAAATTAAGCGTACAAGATTATGCTTTTCTTTTATTTTAAATATATGTCTTCCTGGTCAGGCAGAAGAATCAGCTATGTAGTATTCAGGGCTTAGGATAACATGCAAATAGTGTCTGCACGTTCTAAAATTATTAAGAATTTCAAGTAAGGGGGCCGGGGAGATGGCTCAGTGGAACAAGTGCTTCCCTGACAAGCACAAGGGCCTGAGTTCAATCCCTGGTTCCACCAAAAAAAAAAAAAAAAAAGGATTTCAAGTAAGTGATAAATGACAGAAAATATTAAATCTCAGATTTTAGAGTCCAAAAGCTAATAGCAGAGACTTAGAGTCATGAATATCTAAGCAATACTAATATGTGCAGAAATGGGTAACCTATTTTGAAACTGTCTCATTGCTATTTCTTTCTCAATTAATTTTAAAAAAGTATAAAAGTTTAAATGTTGCATTGTCTTCTCTATGTAAGAAAAAGAATCTAAATTTGGAGCAAAATGGCAAATAGATATTGCAAAGTGGGAATAAAATATTTAAATGGGAAGTGAAACAAAGAAATGGAACAGAGTAGGGAAGGAAAGCAATAGGGATTAGAAAAAAACAAGGGGAGGTTAGCACTGGAAACAATTTAAAAATGGGGAGAGGGGAAGCATATTTGAAAGTAAATTTTTTCTTTTCTTTTCTTTTTTTTTTTTGTATACAGGGTCTCACTATGCAGCCCACATTCATAGCGATCCTCCTGCTTTCTGCCCCCCTAGTGCTGGGATTACAGGCACGCGCCACCACACCCAGACTCCAATCGCCGGCTCAGTGCACCTGAAGGCGGGGCCGGCGTGGCAAGCGGAAGCAACTGGAAAAATTGGCATGTACTATGTACAGGTATACTTTCTCTATTATGAATGGGATCATTGTGTATGGCAAAAATGTACTAATAATGTGTTAATTTAAACATAAAAATAAAGTAAATTAGATTTTTTTGAATTTTGGGGATGTTTTCTACTTAGTGCCATTTTATGGAGAACATTTTGTGCACATGGTACTTTAAAAATTCACTCTGAATAAATAAATAATTTTTTTGGGAAATTTATCATGGAATACTGGTGGGGAGAACGTATTCTAAAGTATTATTGCTGTGTGTATAGAGATATGTCTTTACATTTTAGAAGTTCACTGTTGAGTTCAGATGAAGTTGTTTCATTAATTAGGTAACAAGTGTAGTCATAAATTTTAATGTTAATATTTCAACTTTAAAATGTTGCATTTGAAGCCGCAAAGTATTATTTGTTTAAACCAACGAGAAAGGAACAGTTGATATTGCTATCACTTCAATTATTAAAAAAACATAAACAGCTATGGCTAGAATACTCTCACTCTTGAAACTACAGTGTTTTAGGGCACAAAGGCCCTGGTAGTTCTTATAATGTTTTGTTAATGTTTGAGTCCCCTGTATCATATGCTTGAAATTCTACTATTGCAAGAGCTTCATGAGGATAGATTGTAAGAGTGACCGACTGAGCTAAATTGAGAAATGATAGTAGTCTCTTAGTACTCTGTAACATTTTAAGCACATATCTAATATACTCAGAATTCCACCTTATCTGGTTACAAAGTAGTAATATAGTAGAAATAATGTATAACTACAGTTTTATAGAATGGGTAGATTTTATCCTAAATTTTAACATTTATATACTGTTTATGAATCAGTCACTTGGGTTCTGTAACTTTATATATTATTATCCATAAAATGAGAGTGCCAACATATTATTCTCCTAACTTCATTGGATGAATTTCAAGTAATATAATATAATATAATATAATATAATATAATATAGTATAATATGGAGGATCAATTTATAAAAACATATATAAATCTATAAAAAGGAAGTATACTATCTTCTTTTGACCACATATGGAAAACTTACAGAAAAGGACCATGCATTCAATCACAAAAGATGGCTGAAATATCTAAATTTAATAGCACAGAGGTGTCTGTGTGTGTGTGTGTGTGTGTGTGTATGTGTGTGTGTGTGCGTGCAAGCCAATGAAGGCCTCACATAAACTGAGATAGATACCCAGGCCAACATAGAAACGTTTTAACACAGTGCCACTAGAAAAGAACCACTTCCATTAACCAGGAAGTTAAAATACGTACCATAACCTTTGGTACTTATGATAAAAAGTATTATTGTATGAATACCAAAAGTATTTAAAATTGAAGGTAAATATAGCACATTCATTGCACCAAACATTTTAGTAAATATTTAGAGAAGTAATTAGAGTGAACTATAATAAAAACACGTTTTAGAAAAATGAAAACTTTATAATGTGGAGGATGTAAACTAATAAACATAAATTTTGTCTCTATTACTTTTCTCACATTTCTGGGACACAATACCCAACACCCAAATTAAGGAAGGAAATATTTATTTAGCTCACCGTTAACAGAGGTTTCAGTCTATGCTTGGTTGGCTCCAGGACAGAGTGGCAAGTGGTGGAGGACAGCCATTCATGGTGGTAAAAAACAACAAGGAGCAAAGGAGGCAGGTGATCTACCCCAGGCTGGGTGTACAACTCACACCCGTAATCCCAGCAATGGATCATAAATCAATCACAAAGCTGACCCAATGACTGCATGAGGCTTTGGAGGAACAGGGAGATACAAACCATAACAAATTTTAATATAAAAATAGATGAAATGTACTAGTGGAGAAGTCAACAAAGTGGGGAAAAATATCAAAAATTGAAAAAAATACATAAAATAGACCACATATTTTTAGCAAAAAGAGACCATAAAAAGCCAATAAAACAAAGTGAGGAGACACAGCTCCAAAAAACAAAAAATCAAAGTAAAAAAGGCAAAAATGAAAGTTTTCTCTTTTTTTTCTTTAAGTAGAAAACAATAATATAACATTGCTCCCACTTAACAAAGAGATGTAAAATAATCTGTAGAATGCTGCTTTCTCTCTCTCTCTCTCTCTCTCTCTCTCTCTCTCTCTCTCTCTCTCTCTCTCTTCTTTCTTTGGTGTAGGGTTTCACTAAGCAGCTCTGACTCATAGCAAAGAGTCTCAGCCTGCCCAGTACTGAGATTGCAGGTATGTGCCACTGTGCATGATTTCAGTGCCCAGGGTTCAGGGGCCTGCATCGCTTGTGATACTAGCAATCAAACTTGGGTCCTTGTGCGTGCCAGGCAAGCACTTAGACTGCTAAGCTATCTCCCTAGCCTTGATTTTTAATTTTTGACTCTAAATTGAATCTGAGACTGATTTCCAAATTTCCAAAGCCTTTCAAGTAGAAGCAAAGCTTAGTAAATAGGGAGAGGAGGATAGGTTAAAGGAAGAAGGCATCACAGGATATCAAGTACAGTTACCAGTTCTCTATGACAAATCTGATCATGCATATCTAAAATGTACTATTGACCTACTTATGTATAGGAGAAAGAGAGAAATGAGACTGATGAACTGTGAAGAGCAGAGAAGAGTTGGCCGTGAAATATGGAAAGCAATTCAACATTTTGCAAACCGCTGTAGGCCATGCTAGCAGCACAGATCAGGACACTGGAGAGCACAGACTCAACTTGAGCTGTATCTGCTCCCTGCCCTAAGTTACACTTGAGAAAGGCCAGGGGCTGAGCACAAAACATGCAGGTCTAAGCTTGCCTGGAGACAAAGGGCTTCAGGAAATTCTCATAGACCATTGACTGAGGACCAAGCTCCACATGCCTCCCAAGACCTTCTACAAAGTATCCTTATGACCTGAAGACTTGGCCTCTGATCCATTGTTCATGTGGGAGAGGACCAAGCAAAACCCATCTCTGGAAAATGACAGACACCCAAAACATTTGGGAATTCCGTAAGACCACTGAATAAGGTAAATAACATCATGTTAGGTAGCTCATGACATATGCAGTGAGAATATAATAACATGAGTAGTAATAGTAATGTCAAATGTAAGACAAGGTTCAAGATAATCACATTGTACTGTAAATGGATAAAATAACTTGAAGAGAGACTGTGGCAGTTAAAGACATTTCTGTATAAAATTATTCATAAAGTCATAATTCGTTTTTTAGGATTTTTTTTTTTCTTTTTGACAGGGTCTCACTATGCAGCCCACATTCACAGTGATCCTCCTGCTTCCTGCTTCCCTAGGGCTGGGGTTACAGGCGCGCGCCACCACGCCCGGACTCCATCGCCGGCTCAGCGCACCCGAAGGCGGGGGCTGGCTCGGCAAGCGGAAGCAGGAACTGAACCCTGGCCGCTGCTCTTACCTAAGCAAGCGCTTAGTCTGCTGAGCCATACCGCTGGCCCTCATAAAGTCATAATTCTAAAGGAGTATGTGACAAATAGCAGTCATCCATACCACAAAAGATTAGCAAATGAAAGGCAAAAATCTATCTCATTGTAAACAATAAAATCACCTGCATAGAAAATCCGAAGGAATATACAAAGGCCATAGACTGCATGAATAGTATAAAAATCATTGTTCAGACATTAGCATCAAAAATTATGAATTGAAATTTAATATAGAAATAGTTTTTCTGGTGTTGAAAGGGCTGCACAAAATAGCAACAGTAGTTTATTTGTGACACATTCTCCTTTCTTGGCCACCATGTCAAATCTCTTATCTTTTTTAATTTTAAAAACATTATATATATATATAATGTTATAATATATATATAATGTTTTAATTTTAAAAACATTATATATATATATATAAAACATTATATATATATATATATATATATATATATACATACTGGATATTATAACAGTTAATAGCACATAGATAATTGTCCGTTATTGCTTTAATATTCTAGAATGCTTCTACATAACCAGCCTTTTTATTTTGGTGGTATCAGGGATTGAATTTGGGATTGCCTGGCAGGTGATTATGCTGTGGAGCCAATATCCCTGGCCCCCTAGAATATTTCTATGAATTTATGTTTATAACTGGTAAAATATTTCACTTTTTAACGACATTTAATTCCAAACAAATAATTAAATGGGGGACTGAGGAGATGGCTCAGTGGAATAAGTGCTTCCCTGGTAAGCGCAAGGGCCTGAGTTCGATCCCTGATTCCACCAAAAAGAAAAAGACAAATAACTAAATGCCCTTGCTAATTTTTGAGACATGTATATATTTCTTTATACTTCCAGTTAACTTTGTAATTTTTCTTGCTGTAGAAGATAACATATAAATTATATAAGATTTATTTATAGCAGTTGAGATAGGAAATACTGTAGATAATTAGTGAAATTGACTAATATTCTCTTTGCAATTTAGAAGGGACTAAAAGAATGACACTTTCAAATAAAATGTCCTTATCTTAGGCATAAAATTATTATTTTGAGGTGAGTGTAAATTTTTTCCATCTCAGAATGTTTTTCTTTATCATTTCTTGAGATGCAGCAGTGCAGAGACATTTAACAACTGAGATAATACAAGCTTTTCCACAAGCTAAGTGAGAAATGTCTGTCCAATTTAAAGGTGATAATAAACAACTACTTAGCAAACATTTAGTGATCAATAAAGAAGGATAATGAAGGCCACCTCTGGAGATGATAAAAATAAAATACAATTAACTGCCTTGGAACTTGTGGCCCTGAAAACACAAAGTCACAAATGAGTCACAGGCCAGACAGGTACTGTGGTAACTATTTGCAATACCAAACTTGAAAGAAGCAAAAACTGCACACACACACACACCCTTCACCTCATTGAATACTAAAAAGAAATAATCATAATTTCACACACAAGAGTAATTTTTCTGTGATATCTGTGACAAATAATGATTTCTTCTTGAGAATAAAATTTCTGTACTTAGATCTTTAATCTTGTGGAAAACACAAGTTTTCTCACAGTTTGTTTAACCAGAACATGTAGATAAAAAAAGAGAGGTTTCACTTAAAACCTAGAACTTTCATCTAATATTAACAATGCCAGAAGTCAAAATTCAATTGCCGTGACTATTACCTCAACACTTACTAATTTTGAAAGAATAAGCTTATGTACATAAAGAGAAAAGAAGGAAGGTAAATATGTACATGAATATTTAAGGACCACATACATATATATATATACATATATATATGTAGTACTATATATATGATAATTGTACTACTAATTTCTGTGAAGTCATTGATTCAATGAGAAGAAAGATTTGCACTAATAGTGTTTGGACAGGATATGCATGTCTGCATCTTGCACTATGAATAGCTACTACAATGACAACAATATGCAGTGTATTAATTATTGTAACTGTGCTACTAACCTGTTTTGAAACTATCTCATTGCTATTTGTTTCTCCATAAAATCAATTTAAAAAAGGAAATAAAATTTGCTAAGTCTTGAAAAGAACTGTTAGTACTTATATTGCTTGATAAAATTTGCATGCTGTATCTGATAATGTGAGCACCTACTTTTAAGTTAACATTATGCCATATAATAACCATTGTTAATTTGCTATCATCTTGTTTTGAAGTTTTATATCATTTTTATTTTTCACTTTTTTTTAAAGTGAAATTTTGGTAAAGTATCTTCTAAAACTAATTCATGGACCTTTTCAGCTTCAGTAAAGCACATTTATGACAGCTCTGAGTGAATTTTGTATTTCTTAATGTTATTCTAAACTTCCTAGGCTTTAGGAAGTCTTAAATTACTAGGAGGCTGGTACATTATCCCAATTCTGCTTCTTCAGAAAATATCAAAGGTAGTCATGTCAGCGTGGTACCTTGAAATAAGAAAAAAAATTACTCTCCATTATAATCCTCAGCCTGCTCTATGCTATTCCTCTGGGTCCTTAGCTTTTAAAATTTATACTTCCCTTAAAGAATGGACTGGTTATGATATTTTAGTCAACCTCCATCCTCGGTTTTATAAAACACATTTCAGTTGAATTTTCATCTACCATATTCACTTCTGTACTTGTAATGCTTCTCTTAGTAAATATTTTGGTTAAATGCATTGTATTTTCTTGAACTGTTCCAACTTATTTTTTACTACACATGAGTAATTTTTTTGATTAGTATAGATTCTAATAATTGAAATATGGTTAAGTATTTTATTTTGTTCTTCTCTGATATTTTAGGGATAGGACAGTTTGTAGCATTCCAAGGAGACAAAATTTAAATTATATTTTATTTGACCCTTATAAAATAGAACAGAGAGAAATGTCTAGAAAAGGGGTCAATTAAAATTTTTTATCATCTCTTTGTATTCTTTTTCCATACGTTTTAAATGTATATTTAGTACAGTGTCTATAGGATCTCACTCTATAGATCAGAATCGTAATCCTCCTGTTTTCAACCTCCTAAGCACTGGGATTACTGGCATGTAACACCATGCTCAGCCCATTCTCTCTCAGCGTGCCTCAGGGGTGAGGCTGATCAAGCCGCACCAGGGATCAAACCCCTGTCCCTGAGTCATCCATATTTTGTATTTGTGTATGTGTGTGTGTGGCAGAGAGAGAGAGAGAGAGAGAGAGAGAGAGAGAGAGAGAGAGAGAGAGACAGACAGACAGACAGACAGACAGACAGACAGACAGACAGACGGACGGACGGACGGACATACAGACAGCTGAAGCTAACATATCTGCACCTTTGCTATTTTTATTTATTTTTTTTTATTTTAGAGAAGGATCTACAGGGTGTTTAGGGTCTCACTACTAGATCAAACTCTCAGTGATCCACATGTTTACAGCCTCCCAATAGCTGGAATTACAGGTACATACCATCGCGCCTAGTCTCAATTGCCCTCTCAGCACACCCCAGGGGTGGGGCTGGTACAGCAGGCTGGGGGACAGACTCCCTGACCCTTGCACCTGCTTGCAGTTGCTTTAATTTCCTGGGCTATTTGGCTGGGCCTTCATATATGCTCCTTTGAATACATCAACGACAGTAGCAAAGTAGCTAATCATGTATCTACTCTACAGACTTAGAAAGACAGAATTTCACTGATTGAGGATCTAGGGCTTCACTCAAGGTAGAGAATCTAATAGCATAGAAATAACTACTGATGGACTATTTGAAATAGATTGCTTATAAAATCAGTTTTTGAAGACATCCATCAATATTTCTTGCACATTGCTTTAGATATTTCCCTTTTTTCCTTTTCCATTCTCCTCTTTCCAATTCAGCATAAGTGTGTGTACCTGTATGGTGACATCTCCTCTTCCTTTGTTGGAGTTAAAGATTATGTCTATCCCGTATGCTCAGATGTCATCTAACTTTCTTAACTCTTCCTTCATAGATTTTCTTCTATTAAGGCTGATTAAAGTTCAATAGTTTCACATAGCATCATACCATATCCATGTAATTCTTTTGCACCTTAATTATTTTTATTTTCATAACTGATGCAGAACAATGCCTCCTTTTTTCTTCTTGCTAAGAAATTAGTGTATCATTATGTATGTAGGTTAAACTGATTGATTGATTTGACAGAAGTGGTGTTAGGATATTGTCATTTTTGAACTAGTTTTAATCATATCGTGAATAAAGCATGGTAGAAAGAGCATGCTAAGCAAAATAAAAATTATTTTGTGAGTTTCTTATTCAATAATTTTCGATGGCTACAAAATTTCTATTTCTATTTCTATTTCTAAACAAACTTGTGTCTGTTTCAATAGTCTTTGTCTTAAGGATGAAAGAGGATGAATTACTATGAAAAAACAGAGAATAATTGTTCTGAACATTTCCTTTTGTAAAAGTCAATGTGTCAACTGGAAATATAATGTTGATGATAATAGCAAGTTAAGAAACAAATGACAGAGCAGAAATAGGCTCAATAAGGATCTTTTGTGGGATTCTTGATATCACTTGCAAACTAGTGAGGAATATTTGAAGAATAATACCAAGGAAGAAAACTCAAGTGTGTAGATTACTGGTTTTTTTATTTTTATTTATTTTTTGCTTTGTTAAATATTTAATTTATAAAAGCACTTATCCAGGCATTTCATGTCAACATTGTCATCAGACAAGAAATTGACCATCTCATGTTGTGAACAGTCTACAAGTAGAGTCTCATGTAATATTGCAAATGAACTTATTACTCTTGATGAAGAATGCTTATTACCCTAAATAAGAATGATTTTTATGCATAGGCAATTCAGACAGATAACACTATCTGTTTTATTTTTTATTTTTTTATATTTTTATTTTTATTTTATTGAACTACAAATGTCAATCAGACAGTTTCAAGACACCTTAACAATACAGATTCAATAAAATAAGACATTGCAAACAGTTTTCATTATGTTTTTGGTATTGTACAAGGTGCATACATGATATCATATTTACAGATATTATTTCAGCAGATATCACTTATCAGTGAATTAAGAGTGTGGCTGCTTACCTATCTTATTTTTTATACCTGAATTATATTAAAAATTCAATAATTATTTTCCTAGTGGATGACCGTAATATGAGAAGCCAACATAATATCCTGTCCAATCACCATTAGTGCAGATCTTGCCTCTCATAGAATTATGTAGAAGCACAGTGTTATCTATCCCAACTGTACTGTCTATACACACACATCATGAACTTTTCTTTCTACACCCCTTCCTTTGTCTACAAATGTCAAAGGTGGGCACTCCATTGTCATTCAACTAACTTGGGTGCTTGAACTCGACACCACAATCCAACACAGTCCAGCATTCTACAAGAATAGTGAGTTATTCAAAGAAATTGCCGACCATACCCATTTACAGCTCAGCTTAATATTATGGCCCCACGATGTATACTACATTTTTATACTTTTCTCCTGGATGCTTAAGACCTAGATAGAGCAAGACTTATATAGCAACACATGAACTATATATTTCCTACGTGATCAGTGAAGTCCTCTCAGGGTTTATCTTGTAGTCCTGTACGTTATTCTGTAGATCCCTTGTCTGTGTCATCTATGTGGATGAGTCACGGCCAATGCTTGAACAGTTTGCTCTCTATGAGAGCTTGAAAGAAAGTTTTCTTTTCATGTGACTCTCCCCAGGCACACTATAGAACTTCAGTCTCTTTCCTCTGTGGCTCCGTAATCTCCTTGTTCAGAAAATTTGGAGCTCACCTGAGTTTCATGATGTTGCAGTACAGGTTTTCCCATGCCCTGAATCTTCGCTGACCTTGCAAGGCTAGAGCCAAAATGTTGGCTGGCCTTGTGGCTCTTCTATTTCTCCAACTCTGACTTGTGATCTTAGGTTGTTAACCATCCAGAAGAAAAGCTGATTAGTATCCTGGAGCATATGCCATTCACTTTGCCTTATCTGACTCAATTAATTTTACTTGTTGTACATTTCCTTTTGTATTTCTGCTTTTCGCTTGTTATACTAGGGAGACTATACGATATTTACACATGTGTGTCTGGTTTACTTCACTTATGAGTATATGTTCAAGTGGTATCCACTTCAGTATAAATGCTTCAAACTTGTCATTCTTAATAGCTGAGTAATACTCCATTATATAGAAATACCACATCTTTTTCAACCATTCCTCATGTGATGGACATCTTGGTTGTTTCCAAGATTTTGCTATCACACATTGTGCTGCTATAAACATAGGTACACATATATCTCTATGATACAATGTATCCAAATCCT